>JAKSZP010014696.1:0-126601 GCA_022478985.1 Massospora cicadina
TCATGTTTAGCCCTCGTCATTGTGGTGGTATGGGCCTGCTAAACTTTGGGACCAATGCTGCCAAAATCCTTGGCACCTTGATCGCTGCCATTACCAACCCTGAAATTTCAGACCAGCACTGGTCCCGCGCGGCCTGCTCCAACTTCTCCCGCGCCCTGGGCCTCACCAATCCTTCCCACCCCCACTCTCTGTTAAAGTATCTTGCCTCACATCCTTCTGCAGCGGGCCCACATGGGACGTCGCCGCACTTCAAAAGGATCCTCCTCTCCATGCAGAAGGCTAAGTGAAGAATTCGCATCTGTGGGCACACCACCCAGAGGGGGCGTCCCTCTCCTTGGTTCACCCAAGAAGTACAAGGACTTCTCATTCTGAACGGAGTGTTACCCATGAGGCCCCATACCTTGTTCAGGGTGGACTACCTGGACATGACGGACATCCCCTACCCCCTTGATACCCAGAAAGCCATTTGGAAGTATGCCCACCACCCTCTTCTGCAGCCGCTTATTTGTTCCCATGCGTGGCACTGCTTAAGATGGGTATACCATACTGCTGAATACTCTATGCTTTGCATTAATCCTGTGCCATGTGTGGCCAGTATGGAACGCTGGTTCACCGCCTGGAAAAGTGCCTCCATCTAAAGCGATATGGCGTGAGCTGCAACATCTGTTTCGCCAGGATCAGGCACAGCCCTTCAGCCTGTCTAAGGACATGTTTGCTTTATCCATGACTTCCCCTCTTCCACCATCCCTCCGTTCCTTGGTAGTCACAATTGCAATGTGGACTATACACACAATTTTCTTAGTTGCTATTTCAGGCTCCACCCCCACCCTCCAAGAAGCTGTACGCCGGTTCCAGTAGCACTTATTGGACCATTTTAAGTGTGGATGTTTGGGTACCTCCCACCACGTCACCACCAGTTGGTCTCTTCCTGGTTCCTGGTTTGGTTCATAGTTTCAGACCATTTCCTACATACTTGCTCAATAGTGGCGCCAGTCCCTGCACAGGTTACCCCCTCCCATTCTCTTGGCGTTCCCGTTGGCAACAGGAGATAGCTTTTGCTTCTCTGGGGTGCCCTCCTCTCGCTGAAGTTTTGGTTCTTAGTGTCTTATTGTAAGTGTCCATCCCCTGGTCAGCCTTCCTCAAATAAAATTTAAATAATTTGGACGTATGCAAGCTAATAAATATGATTGTATGTTAATTAGTGTTTCAAATCGTGCTGTAGATTAAAAAAAAGTTAGATCCATCATTAGTTTTGCCCAGAATTGATGGTTCTCTCAAAGTGTTTACCTTTGAGGAAATTGCAAGATCTAACGTTTCCCCACTTGACTAAGATAAGCCCTGAGATTCCTTATTAATCAACAATAACTTTCAACAGCCAGCCTTGGCCTTTTGCCATTATGTTGAAATTTAGTACTAAAGATGAAGTCAAATTATGCTTTTCCTTTTCCATGGCTTGCTTTCTATTTTCCAAGCATCATGACTGAGTAAAAGTGTTACAAATTTCTGATGACTTGAATTCCACTTCACCTCTACTCCTCAAGAGTGAACAAAGGTTTTTATTAATTATTTAACTTCTTTTTTCATTTTTATATTAAATTTTTCTAAATATATATTATTCCGTGTTAATAATACTAGATAATCTTGTGTTCTTTAATCAAACAATTTATTAATTATTCCTGTGTTTTTTGTAAACTCAAATATATATGGCCGGTCTTAACTTTTTTAATTGTATAAAAGAAATTTTATGTTACTTTAATAATCTCAAATGGCCTACCAAGATATGGTTTAACTTCTGTAATCAGGACTATCCATGGGTCTTTCAAAGAAGCCACATTTCCTACTACAAATTTGACTAACTTATAGCAGTTTTCATAGAATTCCATATGGAACTTTTTCATAGTAAAAAAGTTAGTTAAGGACTGAGCTAGAAACTTGATTAGAATATTTACAAGATTCTTGACATATTGAGGACAATATACTTGACACGATCCTCCAGGACCAAGTATAGTAGCAATGGTAGAGCAGGATGCCTTCCATATAACAACTGAAAAGGCAACACATTTGTAGCTGATTGATAGATGTTGAAAGCAAATTTGGCTGATCTTAGATACGTGCTACCTTCAGAAAATATGTTTAAAGAAACTTTAGATAATATTTGCCAGCGTCCCATTTATTCGCTAATATACTATTAGTTTTGGGATGATAAGGAGAAGAAAGCACACCTCTTAATCTTATTAACTAGTTGAGCTTGGTAATGCACGTGCAGTAAATCACTTTCATTATTTTGTTAGTGTAAAATACAGACATTCATACTTGTTAATGATGTTTCCAAGAGTAAACTGGGTTGTAGTTGCTGCTTCAACTCCCTGAATAGCCTTATCTTCAACCCATATAGTCAAATATCTTATAGCTATAAATTGCTTGGGCTTTATATTTCTAGTGGGAAGGGACTAATGACATTGATAGACACTGTATTCCAGGAAAACCTGGATTAAACAAGCTGAAAAAATGAGCATTTTTGAAACATTTACTCGCCACGACACTCTGAACAGCACTCTGATGTCTCCTGGGTGTTCTAGTGCATTAACTCCTGATAATAATATTGCTTTAGATGTTCCTTTGTTTTTAAACCCGCCATGCCCTATGGCCTTATGGGAAGCCATAATGATGTATGTTTGGGCTGATGGCTCTGGTAATTTTCTTTATGCCTTCAACAATTTGAGAGTGTCCTATTCTTAATTATTTTATATTTTTCATAAATCTGGTTTCAACTTTTGGACTTTTTGGGAGAATCTTGAAACTCGCCGCTTTTCATATTCTAAACAATTCATCAGTGGCAAGATTAAGCGTTGTAAAACTAGGAAGATGTGATATGCGGTTGGCGTTCTAATGCTTAGCACTGCAAAATAAATAAACATGTAATATAGCTTGAAGTTTAAACGCCCAGAGGGCTAATTCTCCCTGAGGATATTTTAAGCTGTTTAACTGGCTTGAGGTCGCGTGGTTAGTAACAACAGTGAAGTGAGTGCCGTGAAGATAGACCCAAACTTGCTTGTAAGTGTATCTGACAGCCAAGCAAAAGAAAGTCACTGTATAGTTCCTCTCATGAACGTTTAACGTCTGACTAGCGAAGGTGACAAGATGTTCAACGCCATCATTTTCAATCTGAGACAGCATGGCCCTAACTGCCATGAATTATAATTGGTCTGGACTACTAATTTGCGATTAAAGTCTTGGTATTGTAGGTCTGGAGCTACTAATAGTGCAATTAAGCTGACAAAATGCTTCTTGTCAAGCTTGATATTAGTCAAATGGGACCTTATCTTTGAGTAGGTAGAAAAATGGCTCCTTAATCTATGTGAAATTATACTATATTGGAGTTAGTAAACAATTATTGACAAGAATTAATGTTTTATGTCCTGACTTTAAGGCCATTTAATCATGGATATGGCATCTAACAATGATGATTGTGGCTGTAGTCACTCATTATTGATTATAAAACCAAGGTAATACAATTGATCTTTGATGAATTGGCACTTCCTGGTTTTAATTTGTAAATTTTCAGCTGATAGCCTTTATAAACCTCCTATAGGTTTCCAGGTGGTCATTAAACGTGCAGCTGAAAACATTAATGTCGTCAAGGCACACTAGTACACATGATAATTTTAGATCCCCACAGGATTTTTCTATGGCTTTTTGGAACGTAATGAGGTATTTCACATCCCTTGTAGCATCCTTCTAGCTGAAATAGCCCTCTTAAGGTATTATTGCACACTTTTTTGCGTTCTTCTTTGGGCATATCAATCTTTCATTACTCAATTATGATTTCCCTCAAAAAAAAGTTTTTACACCCCTAGCCTGTCCAAGGCATTTTCAATTAGTGGCATGGGATATGAGTCTTTTTTTGTGATGTTGATTAGTTTCTGGTAATCAATGCTGACCTATATACATCAATCCCTTTTTACTATTAAAATTGGTGAGACCAAGGACTTTTTGATGGCATTAGCTTTCCACAGTTGGTGAGTTCTTTAATATCCTCCAAGACAACTTTTTCTGTAGTTTCAAAGCATTTAATCATACATAATTAAAATGGGTTGTGATCTCCAGTATTGATAGTATTAATGACACCATTTACCACATCCTAGATCAAAATTTATCCTGCAATAAACTTCCTAATATATTAGTTTTAACTCCTGAGCTTGATTCTTCTTTGGGTTGGTTAAGTTAGCCAAATTGGCCTTTGAGATAGAATAAATAATGACAACTATAATCATTAGTAAACTCTTGCTAATGAGTTTTCTAAAACTGTTGAACAGAATGATTTTTGTAGTAAACAAATTGAAGAAGGCAATTACCTGATTCCTATTAATTGTGACGGCCAATTTTGTAGGTTTTCACTTAAGACATGGTTTTATTTTTTAAATGAGGCAAGCCAACCAGGGGACAGAAATTACCAATCTCTGAGGAGCAAAAATACTACTCTAGAATTTAAATAGAATGAAAGAGATGAACATTTAACTCAAACAAAATTGAGAAAATAAAAATAAAAACTAAAATCAACCAATCAGTTCAGATGCAGTAAACCACTATGCGTCCATGGTGGGGGGTGAGTTGGGTTTGGGAGGCTCGTCATCTTCCTCTGTGTTAGACAGTGTATGGCAGAGCGCTGGGAGCACAGTCGTGGGTGCATCCTCAATATGGGGGTCAAGGTAGCAAAGTATCTTGGGAAGCTCAAATTTAGCTATGAGGAGAGTTGTGATATATTTGGAAAGGGCTTTTTCAGCCTCAAGGTGAACTTTGGGTAGTATGGTAAAGGTGGTGATGTTGTTGCTGGTAATGCGGTCCTTGGGACCAGATTTTGCGATTATCACAACTTTTTGTACTGCCTTGTGGGAAACTTGTTGGAATTGGAGGAATTCTTTTTTATGAATTTGTTGCATGGGGGAAGGATAGATGCGGGTACCCCCTTGGCCAAGACTGCAACTGATTTTGCTATGGCCTTTCAGAGAAGACATGGATTTATTAATTGCTCAGGAATATTAATACCATATGTGATATTTGACTTGAATTGTGATCTAGACCATAACTGATATACATTACTGTATAGTCCTTCCTGAATTTCTAATTTTCATCCAGTAGGGAAGACCACTTAAGTTCCTACCTGCGAAGTAACTTGACAGTTTGATTGGAAAGGAATGCCCTTTGATTCACTGATCTTTGTGTAAGATGTTCAATTTTTGATTGTGCTTTGATATAAATCAGTATCAATCCATCCTTGTAGGGCAGATTCTTAAAAACCTGTACTTCTTTTCTCAACCTTCCCTTTGTTATATTACAGTAGGATAGTCTAGCTGAGGATAAGATTGTCATCTTTATAACTTGTGACCACTGAAGTTCTCAGAAAATCAGTTCAAATTATAATATTATAGTTCTAGTTTAGCAACACTATGGTCAGTTCTTTTACTATAATAGATCTGAAATGTAGAGGTATGGTATTATATGCACCAAAAGACTTGGTAGAATGTGACCTTACCATGCCATATTCTTGACAATGAGCAACATTAGGCGCAATCTTCAAATTCTTTAACCAATTTGTGTAATGATAATATTGAAAGGAGCTCTGCTATAATGATGACCCATACTTGGACCTAGTTTATGGCTATCTTCACATACATACATTTGGGATAGGTCTCAGATTTGTTTATAAATGAATACTATGGATATTGCCAAGCTCACGGTGTGACTTCAGATTTGAACATATTTTAATAAAGATATTTGTTAAGGCCAACACCAGAAAATCCATTTGTACTTCTTGGAGCGAGGGCAGTTTGGTAGAACATCTGGTGTGGAGGTACAACCCATGATTGATTATTTGCTTTCCGTAGGTTTAGACACTTCTACTCAGGCTTTTTTGGTGATTTCTACTGTCTTAGTTTTCTTTCCTTTATCACGAGCAATGGCCATTAATACATCATTAGTTACGACATGATGGTTGATATCTTCAGCCATGTTATCAGCCATAGAAATTTTGATAGGGTTAGGGAGAAATTGTTTGGTGAACATTGGCGGAGTTAATGCATTCCACCTCTACTCCACCTTCTCTTTTCCTGAATCATTGTCCTTGTTGATTTCCATGGAAATATTTACCCTGGGCTTCTTTTCCGTCCGTCTGTAGCATTGACTAGTAAAATTCTCATTTGGCCATAATTGTGGCATGTAATTGGACCCAGTTACTGTTTTCTACACTTTTTTAATTTGTGTAATGGAGATTTTTCTTATAGTCAAATATATTGTTATCTTTTGGTCACAATGATCGGAATTCTTGACGATGATTGAGATAATTAGGGGCTAAAAAACTGCTGGCACAGCGTCTCAAGTAATTTTTAAGCTCTTGAGCCCCATGTTTCTATCAAATGTTGGTATCATGACTGGCGTAAATCACTATAGGGATTGACTGTATGCTCCATTGTGATCTTTGCGTCAAATTTTGTCATTGCTTTAGACCTAATTTAGATTTGTTTTTTGTGGTGTAACCTGTTGGCAAAGTACTTTATAGTCCTGTTTTACTTGGATTCAACTAAGAGAAGTTTGGTTTTTGGGCCACTAGCCTTTCAGGACCTCCAATTTTTGTATCACAGCGTTTATGGCATCCGTATAGGACCATCTGTCGGTCAGATAAGTTATAACAAGCCACAGCTGTGGTAGTCAAGAGAGTTGAATAATATAGACGCCTTTACATGATCTGACGCCTTTATAATTGAAATTTTGAATAGCTTGAGAAACATGTGAATGTTCTCATCTTTATTAATCTTTGTAAAATTTAGAGGTCAGAAGTCAACTCCCTGATTCATAATTAGGTGACACTGCGTTTCTTCTATTATTTGAACGTCTTGGTGAATTCTCAGTTAAAATTGGCCCTTAGTCCTGACTGGTAGTATTTGGCGTTAAATTGATTCCAGAACAATAAGCTTAAAACGAATATTTGAAGTGTCAGTATCTGCATCAGTATCAGTTCCTGATAATTCTGCTTCTTGATGATGCTCCAAAATACTAATTCTGTTTTCAAATATGGGGTTTAAATAAATTTTCATGTTGTTTTCTGGACAAGTACCCAGAGCTTTCTTCATCCCTCCTCCCCCAAAGATGGTCAAACAAATGTAACTCTTATCCTTGAGGATTAAAACTTCTTTACTGAGGTTGTCAATATCCTTTAGATAAAATTATTTTGGCATTATATTTTGATATTTTTGGTTGGATTTTTTTTCAAGATTTTGTTTATGATACCTGGGTTCTGCATTCCAACTTTTCCCAAGTAATTTTAGCATTTTTGGCTTGCAAACTCAACAATTCTGACCAGATTTTCGAAAATCATTCTAGATTGGAAAATTTCTCCGTTTCTATTTGGGACTTCTGGTAAACACAAACTCTTCATTTTTTATAAAAAACCCAACTTAGTTTAAACATACTTAACCAAGCAAAGATCTATTCATTTAAGTCAATATGATCTCTTTGTTCCAGAGTGGCCTGTTCAGTCAGGGTTTCTGACTAAGAAAACGAGTAATCTGAATAGATTTCAGCTTCTGACATCGGTGATTAATGTCTTGTAACCACCTGTGAGTTTTTTTAATTTGAGCAAAGACTTCCTCAGCAAATTTTGGACTCCTAAATTAAATTGTCCTCTAGGTTGTTCATCTTTTTTGTGCATCATTGGCATGTTTGCACTGGAAAAAATTGCTTTCAGACTTTTATAACTAAAATTTAGTTTCTAAAAAACTAGATTAGTAAATTGTTTTTCCTCCTGAACTAAGTAGATTTTTGTGAGTTCCAAATTATAACCGGCAAAAATTACTTTTTATGCTTGTTTGAAGGTTGAAGAAAGATGACCAGGGATTCATTTGTTGCTTGAAATTTTGTCAGGCGTCTGACAAGGTTTTGTATGAATGCCTCTAAATACTTCATGTACGCCACCATCTTTGGTGCTTGACCCTTTGAATAGTAGAACAGCCAAAACAAGGGAAAATGTGATGCACTAGATTTAAATCAAAAAAGTTTCCATCATGTTCTTTACACTTTCAGATAAAAATCAATTGGGACTGATGTATCTACATGCACTCCTACAACCATGATTAGATCCAGACAGTAGAATGTACCACTCCTCAGTTTCCTAGTGGATTGTAATAAATTACTCAGTGTTTTCTACACCACTTGTGTTCATCTCGTTATCACTATATTCTCTGAAAGAGTCTGCCTGCCCTGATCCTTAGTGTTCATCTTCAGTAGTGTTTTCTGACTTAAATGAGCACCACTTCATTAATTTTGAGAATTAAACTCTCTTAGTAAATTATATTTTTCCTGTATAGTCATAAAATTGGCTAAGCTAATAAATCCTCAGATTTTGTCAAGTTTGTATGGAGTTTGCACGACTTAAAAAGTTACAGTCACAGTCAAAAATATATCATATTTTAGTTTTTTCTGATAATTTTGAACAAACATTTAGAACACCTTCTGACACAGGTAAATGTATAATCTTCAGATTCCTTCTCTGGCAGCTTGTGGACAATCCTAACATGAACACTAACAATATGATGTTAGTCATTAGATAAAAGGATATAGGAAGAGATAAGAGCTTTTTTATGAAATATTTTTTGCTTTTATATTTTTTCCTTCTTCTTACCCTAACGCCACATTTATATACCTTGGGAGCATCACCTGGCCACACTCTTCTTGGTTCTGATACGCAGATTTCTAAAGTTATCAATTAATATCCCACATCAGTTTGGCTTTTGAACTAACTCGCAACATTGTTTTAACCCAATTAGTGGAAAATTGCTCACTTAATTAAGAGGAACTTGCTTCAATATTGCAGCCTGGTGCTGTAAAAACCCTATGATCAACCCAATTAAAGCTTCACATACAGCTGAAAAACAACAAATATTGAGAAAAAATTAATATTAATTATGCTAGTTGAAATTACCCTAAATGAGACGTTAGCAGGCCTCTTGATAACACTAGATACTCCTTACTTGGGCTGTCAATGTTTAGGTGCATATTGTGTCAATTACAAGGATCAATATTCAAATTATGCCTCAGTGCACGAAAATGCTTAGGAAAATGTGAGGTAACTTGTTAAGTGCATATAGAATAATGGGTAATCTGGGCTGCATAATTAGGCATCAATCATTAAAATAGAGTTAATTGTATCATCGCTAATTGGGATGTGTGTGAGCTAATAAAGGTGATTTGTATTAATTGTCTTGAAGTATGCTGTAATTTAGGAAGTATTAAAGGATCCAACAAAAAATTGTTTGGCCAAAATTGATGGTTTTCAAAAAGGGTCTATTTTGAGCATCCACTAAACCTAACTCTAAGGCACTTATTGTCTTTCATAGTAGTTAGTCCAATGGAAGACAAAGTTAACAACATACAAAGAAAGTCAACCTTATATAAATTAAGTATTATACATGTCTTTTAGGTGATGGTGGTATAATAATGGCATTTTGTACATCATCTTATCAAGCTTACAGCATCCCTGGCTTATATATTGCAAAAATTGCGACATTTAATGGGATCTCCTAAGAAATAGGCCTTAAAAACCCTTAAACCATTCTTAATGACCCATCCGGTTTTATTTCACTCACAATTAAACAAATCATTTTTGATTTTTCTATAAATGCCAGTGACGGTGCCATAGGAGCCATCTTTGCCCATCTTAATAAATTAATTGTGGCTCATTTAATTGCATGATTTAGAAATTTCTTAGTAAGGCTGAGAGAAGCTACATATTTACCAAACATAAATGTATTGTGGTAATCCTGGTTTTTATCCACTTTCAGCCTTATATGTTGAACTCTCCTTCTTAACCAATCTGAATACCAAAGATGTTTTCAATAAATGAAGGATCCATATGGTAGAATGGCAAGGTGGACCTTTGGTTACAATTCTAAAGCTTTCATTATTTGTAAACCTGGTCCATCCACATAAAACGCTTTTGAGATGTCTCAGATGCCCAAATTAAACTTGAGGATAGCAAAAAAGAACTAAATGTATAACCTCTTAAGGCATGTTGGGCTTCAGATTTTTGTGGCTCTATAGTAATTTTCTCAAGAAGCCTGACAGCAATGCTTGAAGCAGTTTATCTCATGAAAAGTATATTATTTATTTTTAAGGTGTCAAGTCTTGCTTAGGTCCCATCATCTGAAGTGTTCATCCTATAGCAATTACAGTGAAGGGACTTGTTGAATCAAGTACCAAAGAGAGGTATAGAATTAATGACTTAACATTATTGTAGTATAGAAAAGGGGATTTTATGTTACATTTAATGATATAAACTCAGCAAGGAAAAGGGTCAACAAAATTTCATAGAGTGGAAATCTGCATGTGGGGCTCTTGGTCAGGCAATGCATCCAGATTGTACAATGAGATTGTAGCATATTTTTTATAGGGCTAAAAGGTATGTTGAATGTACTATGTCAGATAAGACTTAGTATCACTTAGGTCAATAAATAGGCAGATTCTTAATTATTACCCTTTTGTGGGTTCATCTTAAATTACTGCCTTATGTTCCACCAAGTATAATGGTTGCTTGAAATTTTGAGGATCTTTCAATTGATTAGGCAGGATTTCAGCTCAGGGTCTCTTGGGTTTGAATTGGTCATATAGATTTTTCTTAGAGTCTACTTGAGACTTACTGACTGTACTGTTCTATATGATTAATAGTTATGGAACTCTCTTTCCACTTGGCGTAACTTTCTGAGCAAAATTACACAAAGAAGTAAAACAAATCAAATTCTCCCATAGTAGTTTCTCTCTGATGTCCTCATATTCTCCGCTGGCTGCTCCAGTGTGGGGCAGCAGCGAAACTCCCCCACCATTTTCTGTCCAGCAGGAAAATGCGCTAGGACTGGTTCACCCAGTCATTCCAAACCTATGGGAAGATTCGTTCCGCCCAAGGACCTAGACGCCCATCTTGCTTGTATCCAAGTGGTACCTTGCTGCCCCCTAGTGCTCCCCCAGAGCAACATGCACTATGGCCTAAGGGTCAAATATGGGAATCTATTCCCATACCACGACCAAGCCATTATTAAAAATGGCGTAGGTGGTGATGACACCCACCAGCTTTATTGATTTCTGCCCCTACAAGGGGTATTTTGACCTCGGCTTCACCTGCAAAGCTGACACTGCCACTGCAGCAACTGTGCCCCTGGTATTCCAGGTCACCCCTCTCCCCACAACTTGGACTCAGCTCCCAGTGGACACCACTTTGGTGGTTCAGTTTGCTTGCCTGCCCACCCACCTCCCCCCTGAAGTGCTCCACCATGAGCTGATGGATGGTTTGGCAGCCTATGGCTCCAACCCCAACTTACAATTTGTGGTCCCAAATGGGGCCACACAACTCGCTGGGCCTCAGGATTATGCCATGATCAGCCCTGAATTTAATAAAATTGCGGTGTCAATTCCGCCATGCACCGTTAATCCCTCAGCGCCTGACCATTCATTTTTGGCCCACGTCAAGGGTGGGCAGACGATCTGTCTGTCATGTTTTGAGTTAGACCACTCAAAATGCAAGTGCTCCTCCTCAACCACTTCTGGTGGATCAGATGACGCAACTGCTGACCTCCAATCTGCTGCCCACCATGTACAATTTCCAGTATGGGGCACAATCCTACCTCCCCCATCCCCAAAGCCTGTCGCTGCAGCTGCACCTGCAGCCACAAATCAGCCTCCTCCTCACACCAATGCCATGAATAATTCCTCCAATCAAGCATTGGATTGGATCACAGTTTGATCCCATGCTTCCTCAAATGAATCGACCAAACCTCAACTGTACGCTGATTCCCCAATCTAATTTACCCAAAACCCATGGGAATTATTGGCTGAAATTGACAAATCAAGTAAGTTCATTGAAGAGCCATCTCTGCAAATTGAGTGGTTCGTTAATGCATAATGGGACGCCAAATACCTCCCTCAACTTTATACCCCACAGCCAATTGCTGAATCATTTTTCAGTGATCACCAGCTTTCAGTAGAAGCAGCTGCAACACCAGATTGTCATCCCCTGCATAAAGCTGTCACTAAATCAGTAGTGATACTCAAAGGAGGAATTCCAGCTCCTGTTATCCCCACAAACTTAACTCCAAAAAGCAAATCACGGTGAACCAGTATTACATTAAATGCAAACGATGCTATCCAGAATGTGGTAACTATAGCTGGAATCCAAAAGCAAAAATAACCCAAACCAACATTACCATGTTTGTTAAACTCCCAGACGCCCACATCAAAGCTGAATATAGCTTTAACTGAATATCTCAGTGTCATTTATCTAGCTGGCAATTTCCATGAAATTCCAATCATCAGTGATATCAAACCACATACCGCACATGCCCCAACACCATTAATGACTGCCATGACACGCACTCTACTATGGGAGTAAGAAGCTGCTGCCAAAGACAAGCCCCCTGACCCCCCTCCCCTTCCGCCATGGAGGGATAAGTGGCTTCCGCTGCCCACCTGGTTGATCAGTTTTTGAAGCATTTCACTCAATCTGCTCATTAGGGCGTTTTGTTTGAACCAAGTAGTTACATTAGTTTTTTAGTCTAGTTTTAGCTTTGGTAATGTCCGTCCCCTGGTTGGCTTGCCTCAAATAGATAATTATTAATAATTATGACTTCTTTAACCCCCTTCTTGGGTCCAGGCGTCAATTCTCTCGTGGGTTTCAATTGATCAATACATCTTATCATGCCCAATATCAGGATATCAGACAAGGGAACCTAATATTGTCCCATGATTTGCCCTAGATTCAAACTGAGCTCAAAATTATGTCCCTTGACACCTTGATATTAGAAGTATTAATTTATAAAAAGATTAAGAGCAACCAGCTCCCTTAACTTTGACCTTCAGTCCTAAGCAGAGGTTTTATTCGAGGGACATATGCAAGTAGGCAATGGGACCATCTGGAAAACCTATCACTGGATGAGCGCACATTATTACTGGGAGTATGTAATTGAAAATATTATAAGTGCTGTAGCCTGCACCAATTGTAAATAACACAAATTGAGCAATAAGAGATCTAAACAGTAAGTTGTTACGCCATCTGGGCGTTTAAGTTATGAGTTTTAACATGGTATGGTCCCTACAAAAAGGGAAGCTTAGTATCAGTATATTTTACTAGCAATAGACCACATCACAAAGTAGGTCTAAGCTACATCTGGTCAAGTGGCCTCTGCAAAAGCTACAGTCATATTACTAAATTAATACGTTTTTATGCAGCATTAAAACCCTTGATAATTCTTATATGACAGTGGCTTAAACTTTAAAAATTATTTGAGGTGGGTCGACCTTGGGACAAATATACCACACTGAGAATATTTTCTAGCCAGTACAGGTTTTGAACTCAAAACTGAACTAGGTATGAAACATTTTACCTGCTCGGCTAACCACCCTTAACAGTGGCTTAAACTTTAGCCCACAAATTTTATGGGAGTTAACCACTATTTATGATACTGAACAAGTATTGACGCCCTGTATAAGTTATCTACACATGAACAGTAGAGAGGGCTAATAATGCCCTTACTAATCTTACAAATTATTCTGCCTCAGATCCCATAAGGTGGAACTTCTATTTGCCATCCACCTTACTAGTCTATTGTCACAGTTTGTTTTATATATCTAGGCCCAAGGTGACAATATGAAAATGACTAAAACAATGTTTCTGGTAAGATGCATTCAATCATATGTAAAAAATCAAACATCAAATATCAACTAACAAATGATGAGGGCATTCAAAAATTAAAAAAGCATGCGCTGTGTAAGTCCCAGAGAACGTCCCCAGGCTCTTGATTGGGCCATCTTCCCATTCCCAAATAAAAAGACACCAAAGAGGATGGCAGTACCCCTCATTACTCAGGGCGATCTTGCTCACATAGTAGACGAGCAATGGGTAACAGCTCTCCTGCTTCAGATCCCACCCCTGGTACCCACACTCACCTCAGCAGAACTGTTGCAGGGAATTAGAAAAATATGCACTGAGATTGCCAAATTGAAAATTAGTCAGAACTAATTTGAGTGACAATCTGGCCAATGGCCAAATTTCAAATGGCTGTAAAAGCATGAAGACTGAGGTATCAGCCAGAACGCCTGACAGCTCCAATTCAATCAATAAGCCAGTAGAACAAACATTGGGCATCATCAATGAGGGTTCAAAGCCTTTTGTTGGTAATTTGGGCGTTGCAGCCAATGTGATGCCATTGAACAAATGGATGGTTCAGCAACTGAGTGCAGGTGGTTTGGGCATCCTGAACCCATTCCCAACCAAATGGACCCATCCCTATATGGGGTGGCCTTGAGGGGATTCTCATACTTGTCAGGCCAAACGGCCTCGTGCCAACCATCAGAAATGTAGCTGAGCCCCAGTTTGGACGTTTGAGGTCGAACTGACAGAGACTCAGCCCACCGCCAAATTTTTCAATGTCAGTTCTCAAGGAACAAACCCATTCATTTCTAAATAATTCGCTGGTTAGGCCAAATTGTGGGACCTGATCCCATCTTGTCACTACCCCAATCAACCACTATTTATTCAGTTGCACAAACACTGAGAAAACTGCTGGTCGATTTTCTTACTTTCCTTCAAATAATATTTTACAAAAAAAACTAAATTTAATTATTTTTTTTCCAACTGCATCCCTGATGGTATTCCCCTGGTGGCCTGTCAGTCCATTCACTGGATGGGTTCTACCAGTATTCTTGGTCACTATGGCCCCCTCCATCATCAATTGGGTTCAGTGAGTCCAGTATTTTTGGCTCTATAACCCCATGATTGTTAATTTCTGTCATCAATACATGGGGATCTAGTGGCTGTATGCCCACCAATTGCAAGAGAGAATCCGCCCCCTTATCACCCCAGTTGAGATGGCACCATATGCTGAAGATTTTGTCGAGACTATCTCAGTGGTCCCACCCCTGCAGCAAGGCCCCCTAGGTCAGTAGTGGGTTCAGTGTGGTTCATTATTGAGATCATTCTCACTATGTTGCTACACCAACACTCTGTTGTCTCCCACTGCCTGGCTCCATACCAAGTCATTCACTCGGTGTAACGAATGGAAATCATCCAAAAGGATGTTTTCAAATGTTACATTACAATTGGTTCGTTCAGTTAATTTAAACCAAACCAATCGGAATTGTTGGGTATGGTGTAGTGGGTGGTCAGACTCGGAGGGCTGGGCTGAGCCGCTCTGACCATTCCTTAAGCTCAGCAGGCTTAGAGAATGAATTGGAGAGGCTCCTCGGAAGCGACTTTATAAAAGTCAAACCCAACCTTCTCAAATTCCAAGTTGGAATTCTAAGTCTTGGCTTTGGTCCCCTCCAGTTTGGTCTTTTATTATTTTTAAAATAAAAATAAAGTTCTTTCAAGGTGTCACGCCTCACTTTCCTGATATTTTTGGGTTTGGGTTTGTGATAGGGGACCTCATATTAGTGACAGTCTGGCCTCATCACTCCATTTGCCGCCGCATGGGCATTTCCAAGATTTGATGAAAAAAGGTTTGCCTGCCTGTGCCTAAGTCTGTCTGGTTAGGTTGCCCACCTGGAATGCCGCCGCATGGGCATTTCCAGGATGAAATGGATGGGGTCTGGGATCCCCGCCCGTGACAGTTGGCAATGCCTCTGGCATTCTGGCTTACTTTTTGGGTGCTTACACATCCTGACTGGCAGGCTGGTCTAAACCTCTTCTGCCATTTCTGATACATGCTTTTGAGATTTAGCTCTTTGATGACACTTTAGAACGCATCCTAAAACTTGAAAAAATTATATGATTAAATTCATCAGATTGATTCCCGCTCTTATAGAATTTACTTGTCTCATTATAGACCTTTTCCTCTAACATTTTTACTTATACTCAGTTAAATAAATGTCTCTAAAAAGCCACCTCTTGCTTTGGGCATCCATTTTTATCTATGTAAACAAAAAATTTTGATTGTAAAATAAAAGCCTCCAGGCCACATCATCTGTTTATTTCCATTTGGGCTTATTTGTATTATCAGCTATTATTGTAGCCTCATTCAGAAATATTCCATTATTCCTAATGAGAGTGTTGGGATTCTCCCTTTATTGGGGGAAGCCCTGACTAGGGGTTGTGACCTGCTCTAGGTGGATGCCTGATTAGGCTCAGATTTTAACTTAGGTTAAGCCCAATCCAAAGTATCAGGAATTGACCCCATAAATTAATTTGATAATAAATGCAGCACTGGCGACTAATGCTAATGATGCTAAACAATCAATCAGGCTTTGGGGAATTACCATCAAACGCGCCCAATCAATAAACCCTTTTTGGGAACACTGGCGACTTATGCCAAGGATGCTTCCACTCCTCTTGCATTATTTATATTTATTCCTTGATTCCCACTCCTGATTCCACCTGTTCCCAATCCACTGAGGTTCTATAAATACCTTGAGGATCATTTCAATAAAGTACCTTTTCTCACCTATCTCCTTTCCTTTTTTAGAATTACTTAAGGCCTTAATGGCCTATTAACTCGCTGGGGGCTTTGGGGTCCTGACAATAATGGGCCGGGTTGGAGTTTAGCCCAAAGTCCTGACAGAAAGATCTACCATTGAGTTATATAAATTTTCCCTCTTAATGACCTCTATTGGGAAACTCAGCCTTTTTTTTAGTACTAGATGGTCCCAACCCAAGGGGGGATTCATCGATGTTTATTGAATTACGCCTGGGCTCCTAAGAGCCTGAGGCGAGGGAAGGGAGGGAGGAGGCATCGAGAAAGGGAGGGGGTTTGCGCGCCAGAGCCGTGCTGCAGTGACAACTGAGCGGGGGAGGGTTGGCGACATAGTGCAGACCTTCAGGGCCATCTCAAAGTGTACCTGAAAGTGGGTGATCATGTGTGGAAGGGTCCACACCTGCTGGTCAAAGGCAGCACGAAGGAAGGAGTTATGGATGGTCCAGATGGCTGTGGCATAGGCGAGGACACGGAGGGGTCGGTGGTAACCAGGCAATGTCTGCTCAAACATGAGGTCTTGCACAGGGTGTCCAGACCAGGGCTGAGCATGGAGGAGCGCGCGGGCCTTTGGCCAAAATGCGACGACACCTGGACAGGTGAAAAAACGATGGAGGTGGGAGTCAATAGGCTCCACACAGCGGGGGCAGCTTCGGTGCTGGAAGGTAGGGCCAGTCCGGTCCCCTGTCCTGTATGAACAGTGGAGCACTCTCCATAAGGTGTTGGACACCTTTGCTGACAGGATGGGGTGATAGACGTCCTTCCACAATTCCTTAAGGTCAAATCTCACGGAGGGAGGGAGGAGCTCAAGGAGTCTTGGGCGGATGGGAGGACGATCTTGGGGGTTGAGGCGAGTTGTGACAACTTGTCCATTGTGCACAATTGCATGGCGACGTGGGCTGAGGCCAGGGCCTTCCCTTCTGTATGGGAAGGCATGGTGGATCCGCGCGCCTACTCGTTTCAGGGCAAGGAGAGCCTGGTTCCAGTAGGGGGATGAGGATGGTTTTAGGCGATGGCCTGGGTGGTTTGTGAGCCACTCCCCTAATGAGGTCAGAGATGCTCTAGGAAGACCCAGAGCTGCTGACACTGACTGGCGGAGGGCGGGCGCCCATTGGGGCATGGGGGTCGCGTCCCAGCAGACAATCGGCCATAGGAACTTCAGGAAGATTGTGGTGGCGTGGGATCGCGTGTCCAGAAGCCCTAGGCCCCCTTCATTGCAGGGTCGGGCAATGGTTGAGAGGGCTATTGGTGGATGGTTTGAGCCTTAGATCCAACAGCGGAGGAGTACATTGAGCCGCGTATAAAAGGCATCTGTGAATGGGCAGACGTGCGCTAGGAACCAGACTTTGGAGAGGAGGAACATATTGGCCATCAGAGCTCGACCCTGGGGGTGATGTGCCGCCGGTTCCAGCTGGCAATCCTGGAGTTAACTGCTGCAAGTAGCAAGTCCTCATTGTCTTTTAGCGCAACTCCTTGTTGGTTGGTGAGAACGCCCAGGTGACGGAAGGTACCGCGCTCAGGTTCAATACCAAATGGTGGGGGGAAGGTGGGGGAGCCGACCTGTACAACTGTTGTCTTGGAGGTGTTGACCATGGCGTTGGACGCCTTGGTGTACCTCTCAATGGTCACAGCAGCGAGGGCAACATCTCCAGGGCAGCCAAATTCAATGGCAGTGTCATCTGCAAATGCCATGGTGCGTGTGGGGGCTTTACCTGGGACCAGAATCCCTGTTAGCTTGTCCTGTAAGGAGGCCAAGAGGGGGTCAAGGGTGATGTTAAAAAGGATAGGGCTCAGGGGGTCCCCTTGCCGGAGACCTTGTCCAACTGGTACTGCCACTGTAAAACCCATTGGCGCCAGGACTCTGGTGTGGAGCTGGTCATAGAGCGATGATATCCAGCGCCTAGCTGCGGGTGGGAGATGGAAGCGGGCCAGGGAAGCATCAATATACTTCCAGGCTACCCGATCATATGCTTTCTTCATATCCAGAAGAGCCACAAAGCCATTCACCTTACGAGAGTTAGCAGTCAAAGTCACGTGAAGGTCATTATAGTTGTCCCATAACGACCTCCCCGGAATAAAACCGTACTGGGATGGGGAGAGGCGAGGTGACACCCATTTGGTGATGCGGTTGGCCAGAAGCTTCGTGAAGAGCTTGTGGTCTGTGTTGATCAACGCTATGGGGCGCCAGTTCGCCAGGTTCTCACGGTCTGACTTCTTTATGAATGAGGGTCGTTATTGAGCCTCTGGAGTCGGGGAGGACCTCGCCATTCACCAAGAGTGCAGCGAAGAGGTCGCGGAGGGTTCTGGCTATCACTGCAGGTTCCAGAAGGTACACCTCAAAGGGTATTCCATCTGGGCCTGGGGCTTTAAGCCGTGGGGATTTCAGAAGGGTTTCCATCACCTCCTGGATGGAAATAGGCGCCAGTAGAGCCTCATCAGCCCGTGGGTCAATGGGCGGCTCTGGAGCCCACCACAGGAAGTCTTGGATGTCCGATGGGTCCACCTGGGTGGCATGGAAGAGGCTGGAGTAGAAGCGGTGTAGTTCCTGCGTGATTTCCTCCTTATCTGAAGTGGTTGTAGTGCCAATCTTCAGTGCAATAATATCCTGCGCTGTTGACCAGGCTTTCTGTTTCTAAAAGAAGAAGCGGGTGGGGCGTTCCCATTGAGCATAGTAACGAGATGTTGTAAAGTTTGCTGCCCGTTCTTCCTGAAACTCAGCCTTAATACTCACTAAATTCTTTTTCTAGAGGACTAATTACTATCATGACTTTTCATGGTACTTCTCAAAGTAATTTAAAATTACATGAATTAATTGTCTGAAGTCACTTTTCTTTCTCGTTGCAAACAATTTTGCAACCCATTCAATTCAAGACTAAATCTAGTTTGATAATCTCATAGAGGGGATTAGTCTGCGCCTATGTCTGGGAGAAGTTGGGCAAGAAAGGCAAGAGGAGCAGGCGGAAGGCCCGCGGCCTCTAACGTTTGAAAACGCCCCGGAGAATCCAGTGGAATAGAAAAAAATCTAAAAAAACTGGCGGTCACAATTTCCCCAGAGATACTCACGTGGCAAGCATAATGCAACCAGTACATCAACACGCCACATTCCCAGCCACTTTCGTCGGTGGAATTTGGAGTCCATGTGTATCTGGACATCCAAAAAACGGCCCTATGGGAAAAATTTTGTGAAGATGTACACAAAATTTTCCCAACCGCGGTGTACGTTGCACCTCACTCCATGTCGTGCAGTTGGCTGGACCTAGGTTTTGAAAGCAAAATAGCAGCAGATGAGGCTGCAGCGGTGCGCATAGTGGTTGACCTTCCCGAAGGGCAATGGGTCGTCAAAACTAAATGCACCAGATGGACAAAATCAAACCAAATTTTCCTCACATTTGACTTTTTGCCTACTACAGTAAAACGTGACATTTTGGAGCAACACCTGAAAGATGGTCTCGCCATATACAGCGAAATACAATCTTTTGAAATGCAACGTTTCATGCTGATGCCACACCTGTGCACCGGCAAAGCCATCGCAGTTCTGACCCCAACTGAGGAGATCATGAAGGACCTAACCCAGATCCCACACTCCACCTTTATTGACATCGCAGGGCACACCACCCACCCATTCCGGGTAACCGTGGACAGCGCGCCCCATTTGCACCCACTGTGACGCGTTTGGCCATAAGGCGCACGCATGCCCCATCAAAGAAGGCGTCACATTCCAAGAGCACCCCTCAGTGGCCATGGCCAGCGGAGAGGCGCACTACGAACCAACCACAAGCACCAAGGAGGCTTTCCTGTGGGGAGCACAAGGCTGCTACCTATTGGTAAAGCCCATCTCCCCGCAGGAGCGGAAGAAGGCCAAGCAGGCCCATAGGACTGCGGCCAAGGAAGCGGCCAAGGCCACCACCACCATCCCACACTCACAACGCCAGGAGGACATGGAGACCTTCATGGCGGAAGCAACTCAGGAATCCATTAACCAATCAGATTGGGAAGCCCATGCTGAGCAGGCCACTCAATCTGAGGATCTGATGGGAGATTCGATCTCACCCAATTGTTGTACCCAAGCTCCAGTTGAAACTGACTTGGGACCATCCCAACTGAAAAAATTTCTTTCAACCCGCTCAATGGTGCACCAAACTCACCCGCACCGTAAAAATTCGTCCGACAACAGGAAAACAAAAAGCGAAGGCCAAAGCCAACGCGACTCTTTCTGCAAAAATTAACAAAAACCCCAATAGCGTTGCTGCTAATACCCGCGCTGCTGTGAAAGCCCATGGGGACCTGGAAGAGGCTGGTGGGCCTGGGGGCCCACCCCCTCGCACCTAAGGTGCGATGGGGAAACCTTCACTCTAGGGATGCTGAATATCGCCGGACTCAAGGCCTCCCCATCTCGGGCTAGGAAACTGAGTTTTTTACAAAACAATTTACCCGTGGATATCCTGGCCTTCCAGGAGTCCCACTGTCCACAAGGTTCTGAGGAAGCTTGAAAAACAATGCTCCTACCATCCCTATCCTTTTGGTCAAAGCACTGTGGGGTGCTAATTCGGAAAAACAATTTTTCAAATTTACATCTTCAGAAACATTCCTAAATGGCTGAGTGCTCGTTGTCACCTTCTCATGGGCCAATGTTGCACACACAATCATCAACAATACGCCCCAAATGGTGCACATGAGCGTCAGGAATTTTCTCATCAGTCAAATCCCTCCCACTACCCCCCAATTCTTTCCTAGTTGGCGACATGAACTGTTGGCTAACCTCACCAACGGACCAGTGGCCGCCCTCACCCCACGCCCCATAGGGTCATGTAGAACTACGCGTTCTAAAAGCCGCCCTTGGGTTAATAACGCGCTGCCACAACATGCCCCACTGCTCGAAAACATGATGCGTCCCCACGTCCACAACGGCCAATTAAGGTCCATGACCCGCATCAACCTTATTCTAGCGCCAGCAAAATTCCAACCCCACATCTCCCACTTCAAAACAACAAAAATGGAATTCTCCGACCACCGACTGGTCTCGATAACATACCACTTACCCGTCACAGTTGCAAAGGCCCCACATTGGTGCAAAATACGCCCCCAGAGCTTGCGTCGCCAGGATTTTCCACATGAGTGAAAGAGGCAACTTTGGCAAAATCGTTTGTTGCACCATTTTGTGCGGACCCCATTTCCACATGGGCAACTTTCAAAGAAGACACCATCCGCCACTATCGCCATCTCTCATCCAGATGCTCATGAGCCACATTGGCAGTTATACTGCGCGCGCTGGCAGAATTGGCCCACTTGGAGTCCAACATTCCAGCCTCAGGATATAGCCCTGCATGGGGCCAGAAGTGGGCGGAGGCAGCTGCCCACCTCAACACACTTGAAAGGCAACACAAACATCAGGTTTTGTGTCCAATACAGGGCCACACGCATCACTAAAGGCGACAAGTGCACTGCATACTTCAAAAAAAAATTTTGCACCACGCCAGAGTGTGGCCTGCACACAGGTGCAAAGATCGGATAATTTTATTGTGGACACACCAGCTGAAGTGGCAATCAAAATGCAAAGATATTACTCCGAGTTATACTGAGCTGAACCAATTCAGCTGGCTGAGATAGAGGAATTTCTCAACCAAGCTCATATCCGCACCATTTTCCAATACCCGGAAATAATGAATTTTATTACTCCAAACGAATTATGGAATACCATTTGCAGTGCGCCAAACCGAAAATGCCCAGGCCCAGATGGCATTCCATATGAGTTCTACAAAAAGATTTTAAATATATATCCCCATTGCTGCTAGCCTCACTCAACCAAAGCCTGTTGGAAACGCGCCTCCTACCAGGAGGACATGAGGCCTTTACGGTCACACTCTTCAAGAAAGGGGATAGGCTAGACTTAGCCAACTGGCGCCCCATTTCTCTAACAAACACAGACACCAAAATTTTAACCGAAATCATGGCTAACCGTTTAGGGACTGTAGCATCGGCCACCATCTCCCAGAACAATTTGGTTTCATCCCCAGAAGGTCGATTTGGGATAACGTGCACTCTGTGGCTAATGTGTGTCAGTCCACAGCCTCTGGGGCACTTGTTTTCTTGGACCAACAAAAGGCCTATGATAGAGTAAACTGGGAATACCTTAGGGCCTGCCTCCAACAATTCTGCCTACCTCCCCGCTTCATTAACTGGGTGATGCTACTCACGGAATCTGCAACAATGACAGTGCGCGGCCCAGGTTTCCTAATGGAAGTAGTCCGTCCTCAAAGGGGCCTGCGACAAGGGGACCCCCTGAGCCCACTCTTATACAACTTCAGCCTTGACCCACTACTGCGAAATGTGAATGCCCAACTCACTGGGGTCCATGTGCCAGGCCAAACCCCAGTCAAGATGATGGCATTTGCAGATGATTGCGTGGTGGGGGTGTCTAATAACAAAGATGCACGCGCACTTGAAGCCCTCATCCAGGAATATTCCCGGGTAAGCAACGCGGCACTAAACGCCTTTAAAACCGAAATCATCCTCCTTGGTAGGTTTCAGAACTGCTGGGCCCCAGCAAGTAGTTCCCAACCTGGCCCATCTGCTCGCCCATGTCCATGCCTTACTAACTCAAAACACACCGCTCCACTGGTGCTCCCCTTTGTGCCACGACCTACCATAGGACCGGTACGCCATCTGGGCGTGTGGTTGGAGGCAGGTGGATACGCGTCAGCAGTAATGGAGTACCATATACTGGACAGCGTGGCGAAGCGAATCGCCTCTCTCAGAGCCCACCCTACTACCCTCACTGGCAGGGTTGTTCTTGCCAACTCTATGCTCCTATCCAAAGTCTGGTTCGGAGCCCATGCCATCCCCTTCTCCCCAAGCTTCTTCAAATCCCTGTATGCTTTGCTACAAGGTTGGCTTTGGTCAGGCCGCCCTCCACCAGTATGGCTAGAGGTCAAGTTTGGCCCTCATCATCATGGTGGCATGGGCCTACTTGACTTCAAAGCCCATGCCGCCAAGATCCTGGGCACCTGGATTGCGGCCGTCACTGCTCCTACACTCCCATCCCAACACTGGTCCCGCACAGCCCGCTCCAACTTCTCCTGAGCCTTGGGCCTCAACAATCCATCAAACCCCCACTCCCTGATGAAATACCTCGCATCACACACATCAGCCACAGGTCCTCACGGGACCAAAACCCACTACAAACGAATCCTACTCTCCATGCGAAGCGCAGAGTGGAGAATTCATATTAGTGGACATACAACCCGAAGAGGCCGCCCCTCTCCTCAGTTCACACAAGAGGCACAGGGGCTACCCATCCAAGATGGCGTGATCCCCATTTGACCCCAAGTCCTATCCAGGGTGGACTACCTGGACATGATGGACATCCCTTATTCCACTGAGACCCAAAAGACTATCTGGAAATATGCACACCATCCTCTGTTGCAGCCTCAAGTCCGCTCCCATGTGTGGCGCTGCCTGAGGCGGGTGTATCGTACAGCTGAGCGCTCTAATGCTTTACACTCATCCTGTGTCGTGTGTGGCCAGTATGGAATGCTGTTTAACCGCCTGGAGAAGTGCCCCACCTCTAAAGTAATATGGCGCGAAGTCCAACGTCTGATAGGCCAGGATCAAACACATCCCTTCAGTCTGTCAAGAGATATGTTTGCTAAATCCATGGTATCCCCCCTTCCACCCTCCCTTCATGCTCTGGTGGTCGCAATCGCCATGTGGACTTTCCACACGATTGTCTTGGATGCCATCGCAGGCTCCATCCCCACCCTCCCAGAAGCTGTCCACATATTCCAGTCTCATTTGGTGGACCACTTTCAAGCGTGGATGTTTGGATACCTCCCACCGCGTCGCCAACAGCTGGTCTCCTCCTGGTTCCCAGTCTGGTTCATCAAATCAGACCCCTTCCTCCACACGTGCTCACTGTGGCTACGTCCCCTACACACGTTCCCTCCCCCTTCCCATAAGTGGCGTTCCCGCTGGCAACAAGAGATAGCATCGCTTCTCTGGGGTGCTTCTCCCTGGTACTAAGTTTTGTCTCGTCTGAGTCATATTCGGAAGTGTCCATCCCATGGTCAGCCTTCCCCGCAATAAATGAAATGAAAAATTACATGAATTACCCAATTTTTAATATGTAGATTTGTAACGCTTTACCATCATAGACTTGGCGGTAGATGACATGAATTGGATACTATACAGTCATGACTATATAAGGTCATACATTGACAAGGCTCTTTACTCTATAACTAGTGTTTAGTTTGGGCTTAATTAATTAGTTTATGCACGTTCCTACAGACCTGCTCCCCCTTTTGACAGGAACTGAAAGGGGATGTTGGGGTTCAATCCTCTGAACAATATAATGAACCCAAATTGGTACTTTCCATTTCATATGATGTTGCATTAGTAATGTAAGATAAATCTACTAACCTTGGTCAAATAATACTGACTTCAGATCATTGGGATTGGGCGCAAAACATAATGGATTGATTCACATTGTGACAAAGCCACCTCATGAAAATTCCACATATAAGAAAAAGAAAGATATTGTACTTAAATGCCAGTGTAGCTGACACATCATGGCTCTCATCCCCACTTAAAACATAAAAGGTCTTAAATAAAGTTTAAAATTTTTTCTCAATATTTCTATAAGTGATTGTTAGGTTTCTTTAACTATGATTTTGATAAAGACCAGTTAGCCAAAAGTATATAAAATTTATATTATAAAGCTCTGTCAACATTGGATTCTGTTAACAATTGCGTCAGCTACCCAATTAATACCAATAATTACCTTTAGTCAACTTACCCTCTTACACTTTTATATCATTAAGAAAAGATTTATCTTCTCCAGGGATCTCTAAGCCTCCATTAAACAGGATACTTTCACCTATAATCATGAAAATAGGACTTCTTACCTTCTGTAAGCTATAGTCATGTCCAACAAATAACATATAGTAATGATTTTCTGAAGTGATACTCTAAACAATAGTTTGGTTGCATCTCCTAAAATCAATAACTTAAAGAAGTGGTGATCACTACAAGGTACTTACAAGCCATATTAAATAACCTGGTAGGTCTAAGATGAATAACAAAGTGGCTTTGGACTATATTGAGGTCTCTAAAAACTTTTTATCAACTAACACTACAATATAAAAGAGATTCACTATTTGTAACATTTGGAGATTGTACATGGATTTCCTAAGGTTGGGACTTAGGAGAACCTAATTCGATGACTGTTGTGATCCCAATTTTTAACTTGACTTAATTGAAAAGTAGTTTCATTTTAAAATAATTCTAATAAATAACTATATTTTGCTGCGGATTTTAATAAATCATAATTCCCTCAAT
Source organism: Massospora cicadina (assembly GCA_022478985.1). Lineage (NCBI taxonomy): Eukaryota > Fungi > Entomophthoromycota > Entomophthoromycetes > Entomophthorales > Entomophthoraceae > Massospora > Massospora cicadina. Next base: position 25,836 of record JAKSZP010014696.1, read on the forward strand.
CCACCAGGGGATAAAGGTCAGAACGCCGGCATTTGCCAATCCTTTGCCACGCCTACTAGTTTATATCATAGCTTTTAAAGGGCTACTCTTTATCAAGTGAAGATGTGTTTCCCTTCCATCACTTTGAAATTCTATATAAGTTGGTCTCTTCTTCCATCATAAAGCCTTTTGTTTACAAACAGCGCTGTTATGAATTTTTATGAAATTATTTTATATGGGGACCTTGGTCATGACAAACTAGGATTATAAGAGAGGTCCCAGTGTGCTATGAGGTGGTTGCACAACGCAAACAGAGTTAAGACAAGGTTTGCAGCAAAAATGATGTAGCCTTGTGAAGCTGATAAGGTGACCGAGGATAACTGAGTAGGGAAGTTCTGCGCACATCAGCCTTTTGATAGGCATAATTTATGTATTTATTATCACCCTGTGAGCGATATCTGGAACCCCAAACATGGCGGAATCTGAACTTTCCGCTGTATGTTCAAGTGGGGATTTTCATAATGATGCAACCTAACAGTCAGTGAATCAGGTGACTTTTTTCTGGTGTAGGCTTGCATTTGTCAATGTGGCAAATAGGTCCTTGTGAGACCATTTGTTACACTTATGATGGTATGATTGAACCCAAAATCATAAGGTTTTGATAAGGTTATAGATAATTTGTGTCACAGGCTATTCAAAAAATAAAGAAATTAGTAGAAAAAGTGAGCTGTGAAATAGAATAGAGATATAAACTACAATTTAGTAATCAGCAGCTTAAAATAGTTGTCAATTGTGTAGATGATGCATGTAGAGTTCCAAAATTTTAATCTTATATTAATGGTAGTTATGAGGGTCATGTGGACTGGATCTGATATCAGTGCCATATATTGAATTAATAATGACTCTAATCATGCGCTAGGGAAGTACAGAAGCAGGTGCTGCCAAAATGAATCCTTGGCTTATAAAGCTAAGAGCAAGCTATATGAACTAGGGCTTATCTCTACAAGAGAAACAGACTGTCCACAAAGCTTAACAGGCTAGTTTATACATATATAAAGAGAAGTGTTCTATTTCATCAATGATATTTTTGGTGGATAACTATTAATACATCATTTCACATCAGACTTTGTATTGTAGGTTAAAGACACTAAGTTGTAGCAGCAGACTTTGGATTACAAGACAGTTTTAAACAAAATGTTTAGTGAGATCCTAGCTTTATGTCATTTATTATTAGTTTTTTAATCAAATTTCTAATTTGTAACATCAAACATTGGATCTCATGTTAATTTTACCTAAATGATTTGTGGAATCTTAGCTTTACATCAATTCTAAATCAGTCAGAGATTTCAGATTTAATGTTAATAAACTGATGCATCAGAAAATTTAGATCACAATTTTTTTAATCTATTTGATTGGTGAATCACACATATATGTTCTCTGGATCAACAATACAGTGTTTTTTGGTAAAAACTAAATATGTCTACCTATGTGTCCTTTCTCCATCAATTATGATAAGCAAAATTTATTTGGCCAAATGGTGGAAGATTGTCAATTCAACTTAAAAATCCTTAGAATTACTTAGTGATAAACTAAGTGTCCTTTCTCTGTCAAGTTTACTTGGTTCAATTTATTTAGTTGAGAAGTTGAGGATTTTTAATTACTTCAATAATTCACCAAATTGCTAACCCAAAAAAAACAAAATATAATATATGATAAATTAATAAACTTTTAGTTAATTTTTTAGTTGCAGGTTCAATTCCTAACTCAATTTTTTTATCATTTATTTTATTACATTTCATTCAAATTATGCATTTAAGGTAATTCATTCATTTTATTCAATATATGCATTGAACTAATAGATCTTTTTTTTTTTTTAATAAATCTATATTTCATAAACTTTCAGAGGTAGAATTTTAACTTAACTTAAATCAAATTAAATGAATTAAATTAAATAAAAAAGTACTCTTATTTAACTAAGCTAAAATAAACGAAGTACAATTATTATATTAGTACAAACTAAACTAGCTCATGTTTTACATCTCATTTTTCAAAGATATACATTGAGCCCTACTATTCATAAAATTGGGTGGCAAGGGCACCGCGGATTATTGGGGCTTTGATGGAATTTAAATTTTAAAAGATTATATATATAAATGGCATAAATGGGAAATATAAAAATAAATAAATGATACATCTATATTTTATGGTGATCAGTGAGATATTAGCTTGTAACAGTGATCTGGTGCTTTGCCGCCCCATTTGGGGCTCTAGTCATTTCTGCAATAGTCTCAGATTGCAGATTAATTGTCAATCAAATTGATTTAAAGATTCAATTGACTTTGTAAAGTGGTTGGAGGTTTTTAGTTGATTCAATAAATTAAAATAATTCTAGTCAAGTGGCTGGTAATCATTTTTTAAATTTTCATTTTTTTCAAGTGATTTTTAGTTTAATAATAGAATAGAGGTCTTGCTATGCTTTTAATAGCTATTTAGATAAGTTGAAAGTCCAATTTCTTCCTAAGCTTAACAATAGCTTTCTACCAATAAAAGATATACTCAAAAATTATAATTTATATGCTCTTATATAATAAGATAGACATGATTTCTTAAGCATAGTGATATTAATATCAGTTCAGACAAAAAGTTATTTAGTAGCTATTTAAAATAATTTGATGAGTTAAGAAAACTTTCTAAACCTATTGATAAGTCATCTACCATTATTGCTGTATCTCACTTGATGTATTAGCTCATTTTTGCTTTATTAATGAGATATTATAGTATATAAAATTATAATGTTGAATTTTTTAATTAATTGAGGTAAGATGACCAGGGGATGGACAATACCATTATGTAATGGAATAGGGGAAGGTGAATTATATCTAGATTTAGGCACCCTAGAGTAGATGATCTACCCCTGTTTCCAGCTGGCACCACCAGATATAGGGGGGTTGGATGCCTTACTATGAAGGAGTTTCCCCTTTTATGGATCAGGTGTGGAGGAAGGGGTCCATATGCAGAAATCAGATTGGGAAGCCATGATTCAACGAGTTGTTGTTGCTTTGGCCTCATGTATCCATATAGCCAGGCTTGAAAGCGTTCCAGTACTTGTAGGTAAAATCTGCTGATTGCCCCACGGATGGTTGGCATGGTTCCCTTGTAGGCATCCAGTGCTACGTGTGGATTGCCCACAGTGCAATGGCAACTATCAGGGAGCAGAGTGTGGGTGGTATTGGGGTTTAAGTTGAAGTACGATTAGGCTTCTGGAGATTGACAGCTCCTGGTCAATGTCAGTTGTTAACAGATGTACAACTTCCTTTCATATGGCTCTAGATGGGTGGCATGCTACAAGGCAGTGGTGCAGAGTGCCATCCCCTCCACACACTGCACATACTGCATGAAGAGAGTTGGAGTGATATGCTATTCTGTAGGTTATTCTGAGGCAGCGCCAGGTGTTAGCTCTTACCCTTGGCTGGAGGAGCGGATTATGTGTTAGAAAACATATTGTCTTCTGTGGTGTGAGGTCGTAAAGGGATGTTTAAAGCATCCAGGTAGTTGATTCCTGCGATGATTAGGGCCACATCATGTGTATCCCTCTGGGGTGGTCATCTGGTTTCCTTAATGTGAAGTGATCTCTGGGCCTTCCCTTCCCTGAATAGTGCCTGTGAGAGTGACAGACTACCCCATGTGCTGAATGGTGCAGAGGAGGCATTTGAAGTGTGGAGGAATTCCATGAGGGCCCGCTGCATTGAGGTGGTTTGCAAGGTATGTGAGAAGGCTAGATGGGTTGTGTTGGATGGATAGTTTGAGCGCCTGCACAAACTTGGCCCTCGCTGCTCTAGACCAGTGTTGTTGTTGGAGGTCTGGGTCTAGGACTGACTCTATCCAGGTGCCCACTATGCTGTTGGCGTGAACCTCAAAGTCTATTAAGCCCATGCCCCTGCTGTAGTGTAGTCTGAAGAGTATTTTCACCCACTTGGTTGGCTGGGACCCAGGCCACAGCCATCCCTGGATAAGTGGGCGGACTGAGGATATGAATGTAGGTGAGAAGGAGATTGCGTGGGCGAGGAACCACAGCATCAAGAAGATGAGTGAGTTGGTGACTGTTACTCACCCTGTTAGTCCTGAGGATCTTCCCTTAAGGGAGGCAATGCAGTTGTACATCCACTGTATTAGGTTTTTCTCAATTGTCTCATTGGCATACTCCCCTGTTTCCAGCCATATCCCAAGGTGGCGAACAGGGTTAGTTGAGGGAGGTGATGCAAAGGGCAGGAAGAGTGGGTTGCTCCTTCATGGGGAGCTTTGAGGTTTGTTTGTTGTGGCCCAGTTGTTAGTGTACTTGCCTAGGAAATTATTTTGGTCTTCATTTTTAAGCGACGCATTGCCCACAATGGAATATTCCTCCAGGGTGCATTCCAGCTGTTGGGTATAATTGTTGTTAGCTATACCTGTCACGTATTTTTCTGCAAAAGCTAGTATCCTGATTGTTTGTTGGCCTTGTGCAGTTATGCCCATGAGGCGTGAGTCAGCGATGTGAAGCAGTGGATCAATACTGAAGTTATACGGCAGTGGGCTGAGGGGGTCCCCTTTTTTGAGCCCTCTGCGTGGTGTAATCTTGTTGGTTAGGAAGCCAGGGCCGCATACAGACATGGATGCGGATTCTGTAAGGAGCGTCGCCCAGTTTATGGATCTGAATGGTAGTTTGAAGGCGCTTAGGCATTCCTTCAGGTACAGCCAACTAATGTGATCATATTCCTTACCCTAGTCTAGGAATTTCAGGGCTCCAGTTGCTTTGTACTGGCATATGTTGGCGACGAAGTGCATATTGGTCCAGATTGAACGCCCTGGTATGAACCCAAACTGCTTGGACGACAGGACTTTGGAGGCTAGTGTGCCTAATCTGGTGGCTAAAATTTTTGTTAGTAGTTTTGTATCAGTGTTATATAGTGCAATTTTGGCTCAAGTTGGACTTGTCCAGTTTATCGCCCTTTTTAAAAAGGTTTATGACATAGGAGTAATGGCCACCAGGTAGGAGGCGTGTCTCTAGCAGGCACTGATTCATTGATGCCAAGAGGAGGGGGGCTATTTACTTGAAGTACTTTTTGTAGAATTCGTAGGGTATCTCATCAGGCCCTGGGCATTTCCACGTGGTGCACTGCGGACTGTGTCCCAGAGCTCCTCCTGTGTGATTAGATTTAGGAGCTTATAGTCTAGAGGTGCACTTTGTATTCCAGCAGTGTGTATAAAATCTTTAATTTTTTGGGGGTCAGTTAAGGTGTCGCGGTATAGTTCAGTGTATTAGCACTGTACCTCCGCCTTGACCTCCTCTGGGTTATTTGCCATGATGCCATCATCTTTGTGGACCTGTGTGCACGTGGGCTGGTTGCCACAGGGGTGGAATTGGCAGAAGAAGTACATTGAGCAGGTTTCGCCTTCTTTTATGAACTTACCTTTTCTCAATACTTTAATTCTGTGCTGGTGTATGAAGATGAGGTCGTTTAGGCGAGCGGATATTTCCGCCCATTTGTGCCCCCAGTTGTGGTTGTAGCCGGACTTTGGGACATTGAACTCAAGTTGGTCCATTTCTACCAAGGTGCGCCTGATTGTGGCTGTGCTGGTGGTGTACTTATCCAAGGCGAGATGGCAAGTTTTATTAATTAGTTCAACTTTTGGAATTTGCCGAGGTTTTGATGGGGTCCAATATTAATGAGGTTGTAAATTCTGGGTTTGTGGCCTCATGTTTAACCAGTCAAATATTTTAGGCAACTTTATGTTTTCTGGGTGTAGCTTCCTCCAGGTCGACGCCTGTGCAGGAGTTCATGGTGGCAAAAGCTGCACCAAAAATGTGTTGTTGAGAAATTGATCTTTTTTGTTGAGAAGTTGGAGATGTTTGAGTGGTGGATTTTTGGGGCAAGGATGAAGTCAATGCGGCTCATTGAGATGAGCGTTCACTTGCGTATGTTGGGGAGGGTCATGTGGGAGAGAAGTGGTGACCTGGGTGAGGGTATTATGTAGGCCAATAGATGCCTTCATTGCATGGAATTTGATGTGCTCCATGGGGTAGCCCCTGGGGTTAGGCCATTGGTCCATGTTGGGGTTAGCCCAGAAGTTGAAGTCGCGCAACAGGATGGTATCTGGTGGGAGAGTGAACGTTGGGACGATTTCAAGGAATTCTTTCCTTTCAGCTGTGGTTCATGGTGCATAGATGCATGCTTTTGAGATTGTTCCCTCTTGGCATGCAATCATTGCTACCAGGATGCAGCTGTGCAAGTATGAAGAGAAAAGTTGATTTTTAGTTTTTTGTTAATGTATATGACCACCCCACAGTGGGACGTCCATACCCTTAGGGATGGTGAGACCCTGGCTGACCAGGATCCCTCTTCCCCCTGTAAACAGTGGTTTCTTGAATGGCTAAGATAAATATAGGGGGTTTTCACAGGAATTCCAGCTTTTTGACTTGGGAAGCTTGTGCCCTGGCTCCCACAAAGTTTAACGTCACTATTGACACTGAGGTGTCTGCGGCACCTCAGGAGCAGTTGGGAGGGCCATATGGCCCAAACTCAGTGCACCATTTATCAAACTTGCTCCATGTCATTAGGCTTGTCCACTTTATGTCTTCATCCAATCCCTACCCTGTGCCGATTTTTCATGAGTCTTGCAGTTTTTAGGGGTTGAGTTAGGTTTTTCCACTTGTGACTCATAATGGTTCAGTGCAGTGTGCTGATTGTTTTCAGTGGTTCTGGGGTTTGAATTTGTAGATATGGGTCCCACATTTTCGCCAACAGTGGAGCTGAATTTCCAGCTAAATTTGCTTGATTGATACCACGTGGAATTCAGTCAAATTTTTGAGAAATTTTTTATCTTGGGTATTCTGCTCTGATTGGTTGGCTCAGTTGATTTTCTCTATGTCCTCCTAAATTTTATCAGGGTTGATGGAGGAGGCCACAAGTGATGCAGCCTTGGCTGCTGCCCACTTGCAGGCCTTATGTACCATTTTGCATACTTTGGGTTATAATGGGTCTATAAAAATGTATTGCCTATCCTCTTTCCAGAGGAAGGCGTGGTTGGTATTGACTATTTTGGCAAAGTCTTAATTATCTTCATCTATGGCATTGTCACAGAAATCTAGGGGCCAATATGCCCTCCTTCATGGGGAATTTTTGTACCTTATGCCCCAATGCGCTGCAGTGTTGCAGATAGGCGGTTCATCTCCAGTGTGATACAGAATACCTTTGACACTCCCTAACCAGGAGGTGAAACACCGCTGTGCATGGGATTTTTGTGAGGTCCTCAGCTACCTCAGGGATTGGGTTGATCATGGCGATTGCCTTTCCTGTGCACAGGTTCAGCATCAGGTGAAACCAATGTAGTTCAAATTTTTTAATTTCTCCATATTGGAAAGTCCAGCTTGGAGCTCCTCCTCAATTACCTTGCGGTGAAGGTTGGTAGGGAGCAAGCTAAAGGAAATGACCAAAGTGTTCACTTTGTTTCATCTGGTGCATGCGGTGCACACAATTTGTTTGCCCGCAGGGAGGGCGATTTTAACGCAGACTTTTGCAGTAGTGTCTGCATCTTCTTTGATTTGAAGCCCATATCAATCCAGCCATGGTGGATGGTATGTGTGGTAATATACACCGCATGGGGGAAAGGGGGCCTGTTCTTTTCCCACTTTCTCCCATAGAGTTGGAGAATTAACCCCTAGGAAAAGTCGAAGCCCATGTCCACCTTTGATAGGGGTTGGGCATACTGGATTTCCATATACAACTTTTGTTTAGTGGTGAACTCCAAAACCTTGAAGATGTCGGAGTTTGTGTTTCGTAGAGACATTGGTTCCCAGTCCCCCTATAGGCCTTTTCTTGCCCTTCAGCGCACCGTTTTTCCCATTGCCTGATATGGCTTTCACCCAATTTAATTGTGATTTGTTGATATTGACCATCTCTCATGTGTGATTATCAAATTTTGCTGTTTGAATTGAATTGTGGTGACCAATGTTATTAATACAGGAAAGAAAAGCTATAACGTTAAATTTAAAGCACTGTAACGTAAGAAAACTATAGAATGTCATAGTATAAGAAAAGGTATACTTTAATCAATAACTTGAGATGATTTTTATATGATGGATAATACTAAGCCTTAATAGGATTAGAAATTATAAGACTATGATAAATTGATAATTCAATGTGGCTTTTGCCATGTGATAAAAGTATTGCGTTGTCAGACAATCACATGTTTGATATATTAATAAGAGTTTATCAGATCTAAATAATTCCAATATTTCACTAAAAACCCTGGGCAATTCTTGGTGACAGCCCTAAATTAGGGTAATGCTATTCCACCCACTTCTCAACAAAATGATTTGATTATTAGTGATAGGATTGCGCTGACCTGTGGCATAATATGGGAAGTTATGCCAAGGTTCTTCCTCAGCCCCTCTACAGCTCATAGTTAACACCCAAGAGGAGACCACCCCCTTTTATAGGCTTAGAGGGTGTCCCACAAGGTGCAAGTATTTTTCTCCATGGTAATTGGCTTGAATATACTAAGTCCTTGCCTCACAGGTTTAACTTACCTGCTATCAATTCTCCCTTAGCTGTTGAACTAAAGAGCAAGCCTTGAGAGCTCTGATAGGTCAAAAACCAAAATTCCCAATTTAGCATTTCTCAGTCTATTCTGAATTTCTTGTATCTCTCACTTCAAGCCTCAAAGTGATTTAAAGACTAAGCAGCAAAATATTGAAAGGGTTTGCTTTCTGATCGCCAATTCTAATGAAATAAAAATACTTATATAACAATTAACTTTTTTTTAATATTTTAAAATTTCCAATTGTAATATAAGTACTACAACCCTTTACAACCATAAATTTCTGCAAGAGAGAGGATTACTTCTCCTGCATGTATTATTGAGATTCAGGTGTAAAAAGCACTAATGAGCCTAAAAGTATCCTCATTTTAACAAGTGGTGCTCACTACGGGGGCCTGTACACCATAAGAAAAGATTTTATTAAAGATGGAGGTTGGTGGGAAAGGTGACCCTCACAACCTCCTGCTGCATCCAAGCCAAGGCTAGCTGCTTTAGAACAACAGCTAGCCAGTGCTTTGTCTCATCTTAATAGGCTCGAGCTGCTTTCCATTCATACACCTCTTTTCAGAAATAAGTTCACTCTGGGTGAGGGCAATATTGCCTCCTTCCTTTTTGCTTATGAATCAGTTATGGAAGGAGAAAATGACCAACAAAAATTTAAATTTATCCTTCCCTGCTTGAGTCATTGGCTCAAGAGATAATGGTTCCAACCATGGCCACCCTCAGCACCTGAACGGAGGTTAGGCAATCTCTCACTGATGAATCTGGCTCCACGCAAAGTTTGCAAAGAAAGAAACAGGCCTTTATGAGCCTTCGCCTGTAAAAGGGAGAATTAATAGCCTCTTTAGTGGAGCGTTTTTATAGAGAAACCCACCCTCTACTGCTTACAAAGATGCTCCCACTAGACGCTATTTCTGCTGTCTTGGCTGGTTTAACGACCCATCCCTCTTTAGAAATGAACATCTCTGCAGTCAAGCGTATTTTCCAAGATACGGGTTATCATGAGGCTCTAATAGCAGTGGCTGACTTCTTTGAACTTGACCTTAAGCAAAGAGCTCTGAAGCAAGAAACAACTTTGACCCATTTAACATCTCCCATGGCTGTTCCCCTTGGGCAACCTGTTCTCTCAGTGCTGCGGCAAATAGATGCTCCTCCCCTGTGAGGATAGCCAGAGAATACTAGCAGTGACAGGGTAGTTCTCCTCTCAATATTCAACTCCAAAAAGTTAGCCGGTGAAGGCCATCAACCTTGACCTGCTTTCCATTTTCTCCATAGCGGCTTTCTTTAGTGGGTTCACCGTCATGTCCCTAAAAACGCTACCTCTATCTTCCTCAATCTCTTCTCTGGACCTCTCTAGTCCAAAACCTGCTACTTTAAAGACAAAGTGTAGGGCCGTGATATATACAACGCCTCCTCCAAAAGCTAATAGTGTTGAGGAGAGGCCCCATCCCCCTTTATAACATGAAATGCCTGGAACCTACTCCCCATCTGATGGACTCCATGATGTGCATTGAAAACACTCTGATGACGAATCTGGAGGGTGTGATGAAGATGGTGGCTATTATGTCTTTGGACCTCCAGTTGAAGTAAGGGTACCTGAAAGGTTGAACCTGGAAAGAGTAGACATGGCTAGGTACCACGCCAAACGTATTTCCATCAAATGCTGAATGGTTTTGAGGTTATTGGCACTGCCAGTGACGCTGACCAGCTCATTTCCAAACTAGTTTATTCCACTTAGTACATTCATACCCTGTAGTTTATCCAAGACAAATACACTGAAAAGGCAAAGAACTTGCTTCTAATCTCCATTTAAAGTAGTTCTTAGCTCTTCCCCCACTTGGATGTAACATTAACCAAGGTGAAGGTCGTATCAATGGAGTGCAGGTCACAGCTATCCTTAACACTTTAACTCCGGTGAAAGTGGTATCATCAGAGCTTTTAAAAAAATTAAGCTAGCCCCTAACCTAGACTACACCCAGGAGTTTGGAACTGCTGGTCCCGCCAGCAGGTGCGCTATTGGTGCCTACTCATCTCTGCCTATCTTATTTAAAAGCTCATCTTGTCAGCGCGGTGTCCTTGGCTAATACTACATGATTTGCTCATTGGTACACGTATGCTTGAATATGAAGGGATAATTAACTTAAAGCAGGGTATTCCTCCCTGCGTAACTAAGAGTTTTCCCTGATTCTGACTCACAATGAGCTTAATAAAGGAATACGCTTGCACAGTTGAGTATCCTTCCTCCTCCATATCCTTACACTAAACAATGGCAGGATGAAATACAAAGATGTTGCCTCAATCTGTGGACGCTCTAGAGGGAATCATGCTTCCAAAGAGGTTTTAATTAAGTCTGGTGAACAAAGGTGATTAACACTAAGATTACATTGCAACTCCCAAAAACTGTCTACTACACCACATTAGCGTTGATTGAGTTAGCCTTTTGGAGCCTAGAGTAATAATATCCGTAATAGACCCTGCTTATCAATGCCTTATTAATTTCCTGTTGGAGAACCTTACTAATAAGGATATGGTTGTATCAAAGCATCAAGAGGTTGGAAGAGGCCTGCTGATTCCCATTGAAGAAATTAATAATGTTCAATGTATCAGTTCTATGGTGGATATGGGCTTACCTGTGGGCCAATTGTTATGTACTATACCCACTGTAAATATTTCTAATGAATTAATCACCATTGAGCTTGACAAAGCAACACTCTATTAGAGACCTATAGCGACATTTATTTAAAATAAGATACTGACTAGGGCACATGGAGGGTTGGACTCATACCATCGACGTTGGGGAGGCTCACCCTATACAATCCAAACCTTACCACAAATCAGAAGTTGAGGAGCTACAGATGCGGACAGAGTTCAAACAGTTTTTGGACACTGGGTTGTTGATGCCGTCCCAAAGCCCCTTGTTCGTCACCTCCTCTACTAATAAAAGAAGAAAAATGAAGGTCATTGGGTAGCTATGGACTACCACAAACTGAACAACCTCACTAAGAAAGATAGTTACCCTATCCCCCATATTGATGACGTCTGGCCCATTTCTTGAATCCAAGCTCTTTTCCTCTATGGACTTGGTTAATGGGTATTAGCAAATGTACCTCTCTCCCCAAGACCAGGAGAATGCGCTCTTATCTGCTGCAAAGGCCAGTTCCAACCCACTTGGCTATCTCAGGGGTTGTGCAATGCACCTGCAACATTTCAGCAAGCGATAGGTTACATTTTCCATGATTTTAAACCAATTTGTGTGATCGTCTATCTTTAAGGTATCATATTCCTCTACAAAATGTTCAACGAGCACCTCCTGAACTTAAAAGAAGTATTCTATCACTTACGGGCATTAGATATTGAGATGAAGCCCTCCAAATCTACGTTCTTCCAGAAGAAGCTGGATTTCCCTGGGCACGCAATCTCTCAGGATGGGATTTAACCCCTTTAAATCAAAGTTGAAGCTATCTCCAAAACGCTTGAGCCCAAAACCTTTCATAACATCCAGGAATTTTTGGGCATGAAGGGGTATAACCATCAACTCATCCCCAAATTTGACCACTTTAGTGAGCCCCTCATCCGCCTCTTGGCTAAAAACACTCCCTTCCATTGGTGTGCTAAACAAAAAGCTGCATTTGAGACCCTAAAGGAGCTTTGCAATAAGGCTCACCCTCTGCCACCCTGACTATGGCAAGACTTTCATGTTATTCATGGATGCCTCTGACTATGCTGTTGGAGCTATCCTGGCTCAATTGGAAGAGCATAAAGTTTATCCCGTGTCCTACTTCATCAAGATGCTCTCAAAGGCTGAACGTAACTACAGCTTCACTAAAAAGGAATGCCTTGCTGTCTTGTTCGCTGTGAAGTACTTGCGCCCCTCTTTATATGGGACTTCCATCAAAGTAGATTTTGACCATGCATCCTTAAAGTGGTTGCAGAATATAAACGACCCCACAGGACGGTTGGCTCTCTGGGCTTTGAAGCTCCAGAATTACAACATGATAATTGAGCATCAGGCAGGAACTCACCATATGAACGCTGATGGGTTGATGCGGCTGTCTGTCCTTCACCTGGACATTAGTGAAGCTGAGAGGTTACATGACCTCCTAATAACTTCTGATGTGTGAGCTGATGAGGACAAAATTATACAGAAGATGCTAGCTTGGCACTCCTATAACACCAAGGTGGAGAGCGGATAGTTATACAAGAAAATAGGGTGAACTGGTTATCCTATCTCCGGTCGTCAGAACGAGTACTGGTGATTCTAGAGTCTCACACTATCCTGGGGCATGGGGGAGTACAGAAAAACTATGAATGGATTAAAGAACGCTACTACTGGGAGGGCATCAAGGAGACTGTAACTGAAGTTCTAATGCTTTTTGACCTGTAAAAACAGTATAGCTTCAGACCAAGTATCAATATCATACTACCACACCTCAACAGCTTTTCACATAGTAAGTCTAGATGTGATGGGCCCTCTACCCCAGACTACTGTGGGAAATCAATATCCTGATAGGTATTGATTATTTTGCCAAATTGGTCGAAGCTGTGGCTCTTCCTGCTCAGAATGCAAAGGATACCGCCGAGTTTAGCCATTAGCATATTTTCACACGCCATGATGTCCTCAAGTTTTTTTCTGTAACAATGGAAAAAACTTCACTTTGAGAGTGGTAAGGACCCTAACTACCTATATGGGGCCTGACATCTCTTTTCCGCCCTACAACCCTTATATAAATTTTACAGTAGAAAAAGCTAATGGAATTCTGGTCTCAATACTATGAAAGATGGCCAATTCAGACCCTCTTCATTTAGATCTTTACATATCTAGTGCCCTCATGGCCTACCATATTAGCTACCACCAGATCTAGAAAATTTCTACTTTTCAGGTGTTTTATGATCAAGAACCTGGGTGTAACCTTGTTAGCCAAAGATATTTTCTCTGCTATAAAAATCCTGAGCAAGCCACGAAAAAGCTGGCTCAGCACCTGTTGGGATTTTAGACCACATTTTCCAGCCATCTAGATTACCATGGGTTGCTAGGGGACAGTTCCCTATAGTGAGTGAATTGAATATCCGTTGATCTAATTCAGGTTAACAATGTCCAGGGGATTTTAGGTAATTCTTCTGGTTCAGATCCATTGGGGATTAATCAGGATTGAATGCTTAAGATCTTTTCAGGCAGAGTTGCCAACAAAATGGGGCATCTGATAGTTGATTGATGATTAACTATCAGGTGTACCAATGGAAAGGTCATGATGCATTACCAACTGATTGAAAAATTTAAGCAGCAAGTTGCGATGTGAGTGATGCCGCCTGCAAATAGTGAATTGATCAGTTGGTTCGTGACATGCCATAATGGGTAACAAGTCTCATTACCTAAGCAGTTCGCTCATTAAATATGGTTGGTTCACTGGGATTGAGTAGAAAACGTTAGGGACCCGTTTTCTGACTCTTTCCTTTTTAGGATTTGAAGATGTTTTACAATGGAATCCTAACCAGGATGGGGAAAACCATTGCTGATGAGATGGCAAAAGGTAATTTAATGCAATGGCTTCTTGTTCATCGCTGAGGCGCCAACCAATGGTTGGGCGCTGAATTCCCTCTATAAATTCCCTTAGAATTCACTTAATAAAAAACATAGTTTAGCATAATTCAATATATGTTCTATTCATCTTCAAGGAAATTATTGCTGTGTGCTTTAATTGGAGACTTATTAATATGATAAAGAGTAAGGATTGAGGATCCTGAGAAGAGAAGCTGAGCTGTGATGGAAATGCTGCCAACTTCGTTTCACTAGAGAAGAGGCCATAAACTAAGCTCTAAGCATGGATTAAGTTAGTCTGATAAGGGAATAAGTTCCTACTGAGGTCATCTAGTTTATTTTGAGGAGGAATACCGGTCAATCTTTGGACTAGAAACTAGTGATATATTCAACTGTGGATAATAGTCTTCATACTATTACCAAATGTATATATATCATCAGATAACGTGAGGATTGCACATATTGAACCTGTGCATTTATATTAGGAAATTTATATTTGTGAATAATCAGTGAAGCTTTAGATTTTTAACAATTGGTGCTCACTACAGGGGTTTAGTTGAGTAGAATATGCCAATCAAGGTTTCAAATAAGGAAGGTGTTAAAGATGTTTCCAATTTTGGCAACTAGTTACTTAGAAAAGTAATGTCATTGAAAAAAGAAAAGGAAGATTTTGTCCAAAACGTTTTATTACTTAATATTGAACACAAAAGAGATTGCGTTCAATTGCGTTCACTCAGCTCAGACGTGGAGCAACTAGTAAAGCAAATCAAAGAACTGAATAATAAGACATGAGAATGTGATCCCTATATAGTGAATGCCGCCAAAAAAGATACTTAAGATTTGGGAAAAGGACTTGCAGCCTAGATGTGAAACTGTCTAGTGCTGCAAGAGAGCCTGTTCCACCAGAAATCTCCTTAAGATAAAGATTTTCGGAAGTCCAACTTGGGTTGTAATTGGGTCCGCTTGAAATAGTCCCAAGGAGCGAGGTGTTAGATGAGACAATAGATGAAACATTGATTGAGGTTAAAAACAAGAAACAATTGATCCAAGAGAGTGGAGCGAGTCATTTGACCCAATGTTATTCAATCAATGAGTCAGATGAGGCTGGAGACAAAGATCACTAATTCAAGATGAAATTGGATGAAGTTAACCTTACTATAATCTGTGTGATTAGGGGATCGTTTCCAGATCCATCAAAGGAATTACTTTAAACGTTTTGGATATAAAAAATGCCTGAATCGTTTTTAAGAGAAAACTGATAGGAGCAATTGAATAAAACTGTTAATCATTGAGGAATTCGCAATTTTGTGAGATATGAAGACTAAAGTGTCAGTTGCCAAAATATGAAATGATATAGGACGTGTCAAGAATGACAAGTTGGGATTGAAGGCCTAATGAATGAAAATATTTGTAAGTATTGCCAAAGCTGGCAAGCGTTGCCTATACGTGAAGAAAAAGTACTGCAGGTCATATAGTGAGGAGGGTCAATTCTAAAAATAACTGAAAGTATTGGATCTGAAAGAAAATAATTGCAATTTTCCCAAAGGACCACTGGATCATTAAAATGGTTATATCCTAATATTTTGGTTAAGTCCTAAAAGAGGACTACTGAATAAAATTAGATGGTTAAATCTTGGAAGATTAAGATTTTCAACCATGAAGTAGGTAGGTCAAAGTATAACTCAGAACCAGTTTGGATGAAGGGGAAAATAAGGACCTCTGACCTAAGTGTAGATTAAATCCCATTGCTAAAGAAATATAGAAAATATTTAGATAAAAACAAAAAAGATATATATATTTATCAATTTAGTGGTCCATGTTTTTAGGACCTTCACCAAGCTGGGATTGCTGGCATGGTTTTCAAGGCAAAAATTTATTGGTCAATTAAGAGCAACTCGATGATATTTTGGACAGACAGCAGGAGGAGGTGCTCAAATTAATTGACAAGTATTTGGAAGTATTAACCCAGATCAACCACAATCTGGGATGCGTGAGAAGTGTAATTCACGAAGTTGACACCAGAGAAAATTTGCCAATAATAAAGAGACCAATTTGATGGGTGATTGCGGCCAAAGTGGTAGTGGAGGAAGAAATATGTAACCAGTGAAACATGGGCTTCTTATTCCATTGTCAAGTCTCTGGGTGAGCCCTATCCTTATTGTGAAGAAGAAGGATGGCTCTAATTGTGAGGTGACCAATTGTCAGAAGCTGAATAAGATTATAAATAAGGTTTTGTATCCTGCCACGAATTGACAATGTGCTAGATTAATTGGAAGAAGCAAAGTATTTATATGCAATGGATCTAATATCAGGATACTGGCAAATTGATTTGCCAATGGAAGACCAAGAAAAAGCAATTATCACTGCGCAGGGGCTGTATCAACCAACGATGATTCCCCAAGGTCTATGCAATGCGCCTGCAACATTCCAGAGGTCATGGACGCCATACTGAATGATCTAAAGTTGTCATGCGTTTGGTTTACTTGGATAATATAAATGCGTTCAGTAGGACGTTCACTGACCATTTACACCACTTGGAAGAAGTTTAAAGTGACTATCTGTGGCCAACCCAAGGATTAAGCTGAGGAAGTGTTACTTTTTAAAGAAAGAGTTAGAATATCTGGGATTCATAATCAACTCTAGTGGACTGCAGCCGCAAGCCCAGAAAATGAAGCCATAGAGCAAATGGCTGTACCAAAGAGTGTCTGAGATATCCAAGTGTTCTTTGGAATTGTTAGATACTATTGAAGTTTCATTTGGGATTTTTAAAGAATCGCCAAGCTCCTCATTCATTTGTTGAAGGATCCAAAAAAAGGATTCATTTGGAGTAAAGAGGCTTAGAGTCCCTTTAATGAGTTATGCCGGTATTTAATAGATTCACCAATATTGAAATATCTGAATTTCATTTGAGAATTTATAATACAAACTGATGCTTTGTTAATGGCAATTGGCACCATCCTGAGCCAAGTGGATGAACTCAGGGTCAAACATCCAGTTAGAATATGTGAGCCAGACACTCTCAGCTGCTGAGAGGAATTACACCATGACTGAGCATGAATTCCTTGTTTCTATTTATGTCTGTAAACAGTTTAAGGTGTATATCCATTGAACACACTTCAAAGTGGTGAAGGACCACTCTTCATTGCATTGGCTTCACGATTTAAGAGAACCTGAAGGATGACTGACCCAATGGGAATTAAAGCTACAGGCTTATAATTATGAGATAGTCCACCAAGCTGAAGCTTCTCATCAGAATGTGGATGTCTTATCAAGGTTACTGTTGAGTAATTGACTGGACCTAATTGTCAGATATTTGATCATATCAGATATAAGCGATTATGGTTCAGGTGTATCCTAAGTATATCTGAACTTGGGAATTGTGGCCTAGCAATTTCACTTAATTATATTTGATTATGATGACATGGGCTCAAGGGCTTTGTTGGTTAGGTCGTAATTAGATTAAGTTTTGACTTAATGACTCAGGCACATGGGCTTTGTTGGTCTATGTCAAAATTAGTTTGTAATGTCAGTCGAGTTTTTGATCAAATTAATTACTAATTAGTGATACAAATCGCCTTGGCATGTGCTGCTGATTGCATGTGAAAGTGAATCAGTTCAGCTATTTTGAAGACATGACGAAATGCCATCTCAAGAATGATGACGGTGTTTACACTGACCCTGAGGCTGAGCATGATGCCTTGAGTCAAAGTATACATAGATGTTCTTACAAACTTTTTACATGGTTAAGTGCCACTGAAATTAAGTCGTCATGGGTAAGATGTGGTGAACATCAAGCCCTATAAATAACCCTTAAGTTGACATTTATATATATTCAACTACTGGACTTGTTTATAATTTAATTTATAAACTTTTTTGAGCTTAGTACTTTCATTTTGTATTAGTCAATTTTCACTTGGGATCAGTAAGATCAGGGTGGCGTGCCATCGTCCAAGTGAAACAACAGGGTATACTATTGAAGTACTACCAAGAAGCTATAATTTAAATTCTAATCACCATCCTGTCTGTTGTCTTCACACAATAGATGCTTGAAACTGCATTTCACACCTGACAAAGAACCAGCCATCAGACAAAGCCCAAAATTTAACAAATGGCGCTCATGGCTGGTACCACAGATGGTGACCAGTATCAACGGTTGAGCGACCAAATTTCGCAGATGAAGGATGAATACACCATAAAAATCAATGATCTCAATGATAATATTGATGCTATTAATGAGTCAAACAAAAATCTCCATGGAGAATTGAACCAGTGCAAGAAGGCAATAAAGGAAAAGGAACAAGTGATTTCTACCTTGCAGCTACAAGCTACTAGCCTGAATGAGGAAATTGCGAAATTAAAATTAAAAAACCAAAATCATGCCAGTTGGGAAAATGAAATCAACGAGTGAATTTGAGCTCTGGACAATGGGCGTTGTCAGTGTGCTACAACCCATTTGACTGGAAATTCTTCCAAATATTATGAGGACGAAGCTTCATAAATAGCTACCAAAATGGATGCTGGGCCACGTCGACAACTGCCTAGCAAAATGGTTACTTTAGCCAACCCTATAACCTCAACCTGGGATATGATGCCCCAACGCCCTAGTACGCCTGGTTCTGGTCAACAAAGGAGTAATCGTGATACCAGTAATGGGGAAGAGATAATTTCAAACCAGCAAACCTGCCAGCCTTTGACAAGAATGGAAGTATTACCACCTTCTTCAAAATTCTTTGAAATGGCCATGCATGGGGCCAGCAACCATAACAAATCAGCCACCATGATTAACTGCTTGGATGAGTAAAGCGTTGAGTTGATCATGCCTCACATTAACAAAAATCCAACATATGCTGAAGTCAAGGAGGCCGTGCTTCATAAATTTGGAGGTCCAGAACGGATGTTGACCAGAAAATCCAAGTTTATGAAAATTAGCTTTAATAAAGACAAAGCAATTGATAAATTTGCAGATCAATTCTATTGTAAAGCTCAAGTTCTCTTAGGCATGTGGGCTATGGTCGATTTTGATGCCAAGATTGCACTAGAGCATGCAGTAGAACCTTACCCTAATCTATCAAACACTCTATTGCCTGCTTTTGTGCAAAACCTTATGACATCCGAATTGGTTGACTATTTACACAGATGCTCAAAAAATTATGGCCCTCTTAATACTGGTTACAGATTGGGAACTGCTGCCTTTGCTGGAAAGTCCTTCAAAACTAATAAGAAGATTAACACCTCATGGCCAGTGAGTGAAATTACTTGCTTTAATTGCAATTGTAAAGGTCACTATGCTTCCCAATGTCATCAGCAAAATGTCAATCTAGTCCTTCCCAATACCGTTTAGGAGGAGGGAAAAGAACAAACACAATAGGTGTGGGACGCTCTATTGTTCCTACAACACCAGTCCCACCCAATTGACAAACAAACGATGGCCACAGGGCCTTGCTTAACAATGAAATTGATTCTATTTTAGTATCAAATGAAGATTCCTCAAATGTACATGCAGTAACTTGCTCCCAGAGTAAGGTTGTCACATCTGAAGCCTCTGAAGTAGTCGCTAAACCCTATATGCAACAAATTCTGATAATATTCAGCCGTTGGGCATGGGGATTAACTAAGTTTAAGGAAAGAGATTTAGTAGTATATTGTGACACTCATAGCACAGGCCGCGCGCACAAGCTAGCCTCGCTTTGGAAGGTTCCATTTATTATATTGGAGAAATTGTCTGAAGATGTATATACCATTAAGGATCAAGGCGGCTGGGTTATGAATTGAGTAAATGCTAAGTTCCTTCATCTGTATCATAAATAATAATAATATAAAATAATAAATAATAAATATATATATATAAAATAAAAAATAAAAAGTAAAAAAGAAAAAAATAATAATAATTGCAAGCCATAGAGTTTATTTCATAGAATTGATGCCTCGCTGGCATTAGAGCTAGGTACCCCTTTGTCTGTAGGGGGAGGAGAGTGTGATTGAACCAGAGAAGTTTACCCTGACAGAGATGTGCTAAACCTAAGAAAGCTCGGCACCAGGCACGCTGGCCCTGTCAGCTTAGGAAAGGCTATCAAGATAACGTTCAAACTTTGAGGAATGCAAAAAGTTAGATGTTGTGACCCAGGAAGAAGGGTACCTGCCGCTTATATCCAGTCAAGGCGCGGGAAATGTTGAGTAATTGACTGGACCTATTTGTCAGATATTTGATCATATCAGATATCAGCGATTATGGTTCAGGTGTATCCTAAGTATATCTGAACTTTGTAATTGTGGCCTAGCAATTTCACTTAATTATATTTGACTATGATGACATGGGCTCAAGGGCTTTTTTGGTTAGGTCGGAATTAGATTAAGTTTTGACTTAATGACTCAGGCACATGGGCTTTGTTGGTCTATGTCAAAATTAGTTTGTAATGTCAGTCGAGTTTTTGATCAAATTAATCACTAATTAGTGATACAAATCGCCTTGGCATGTGCTGCTGATTGCATGTGAAAGTGAATCAGTTCAGCTATTTTGAAGACATGACGAAATGCCATCTCAAGAATGATGACGGTGTTTACACTGACCCTGAGGCTGAGCATGATGCCTTGAGTCAAAGTATATATAGATGTTCTTACAAACTTTTTACATGGTTAAGTGCCACTGAAATTAAGTCGTCATGGGTAAAGTGTGGTGAACATCAAGCCCTATAAATAACCCTTAAGTTGACATTTATAAATATATTCAACTACTGGACTTGTTTATAATTTAATTTATAAACTTTTCTTGAGTTTAGTACTTTCATTTTGTATTAGTTGATTTTCACTTAGGATCAGTAAGATCAGGGTGGTGTGCCATCGTCCAAGTGAAACAACAGGGTATACTATTGAAGTACTACTAAGAAGCTATAATTTAAATTCTAATCACCATCCTGTCTGTTGTCTTCACACAATAGATGTTTGAAACTGCATTTCACACCTGACAAAGAACCTGCCATCAGACAAAGCCCAAAATTCAACAGTTACCAATGGTCCAAGTGGTATACCAGCAGGCAGATGAGCTATTCCAGAGAATGGTCAAAGGAGAAATTGGGAATGAGCCCTGAGAATTTAGGGTGCACTTTGAAAAGCGATAGAAAACACTGATACCATAGATGGACAAGTTTTCAAGATGATCAATGGGAAATGATTACCCTTTTTAAAGCTTTCAGAACGAGCAGCTATCATTCAAGCTGCTTATAAGGTTGTCAGGCATGGAGGCTTGAGGAAGTTGAATGATTATACTTTAGTATTACTACTGGGAGTTCATAAACTATGATTAAGCAGATTATCTGACTTGTTGTGTGGAGTGCCAGTTGCATAAGCCCCACAAGAGCACAACTAGGCACCGACTTGTCAGCTCTGGATTTGCTTGGCATGTGGTATCCATCAACGTGATGGGACTATTAACCATGAGTATTGGGCGAGCCAAATACATCATAGTTGTGATTGACCTTCTGATGAATGGGTCAAGAAAAAGTCCCTGGTGAAAGTAGATGCGACAAGCATGGCAAGGTTTATCCTGGATTAAGTAGTATATTGACATGGATGCCCGCAGGTCTTGTTAAGCGATAATAGAATGAATTTCACATCTCATGTGATCCTGCAATTAAATGAAATAATGGTTATCCGAGGAGTCATATCAGTACCTTACTGTCCAGAGATGAACTGGACTTGTAGAATCGGTTAATGGAATGCTGGTTGCAACGCTGAGGAAGCTGGTCAGAGGAAGAACTTCTGCATGTGGAACATAACTTATTTTGGTGACATCCACATACAAATTAAATCATCATACACTAATGGGGAAAACGCCATTTAAGATGCTATATGGAAGGAAGCCCACGTTGCTGCCAATTTTATATTTGGTGATGAAACCAACATTGGAAATGAGTGCCAAGCAGTACCAGACCCAATTGTCAAATATCCTGTTGAAATGCAATTACAAGAATTTGATAAAACCTTAAAGAAAAGGATCAGAGTGAAAACAACGGATGATAAGAACTGCTAGCCTTATTAAAATACCAAATAGGTGAAAGCGTTGCCTATTGCAATACTCATGGTTTTATGAAGCCAAGTTTGTTGTGTTGTGGCTGGGTCATTCAAGATTATTGCCAAGATGGCGATGGATGCCTATTCCATCAAGAACCATTTGGAAAGATGGATAGTAAATTGAGTTCATTATAAGTATTTAAAGCAATGGAACGATGAAAAAATAATTTATTAAGTGTTTCCAAAGGACCGCTGAACCATTGAGATGGTTATGTCCTAATAATTTGTTAAATTCAGAAAAAAGGACTGCTGAACCAAACTAAATTAAGTCTAAAAAGGTAAGACATCTGAACTATAGAAAACTGCTAGGTCTAAGTATACCTATGAACCAGTTTGAGGTAATAAATAAAAAGATGGACCACTGAACTGAGTGAAGGTTAAGTCCCATATAGTAAAGAAGAAAATAAAAAAGATTGATAAAAATATATAATGAAAATAAAAAATCGCACAGTAAAAATATATATTTTTATAATTTTTATTGGTTATCCTCAACTTAGAGATGATTCCACCTATGTCGCCTCTTAGGAAGGGAGGATGGATTGCAGTAGGAGTATACAAACTGTCAAAATCTATGTGAGATTGGATGCTAGTAAGGACCAGACCTACTTGAAGCCAAGTTCATTGAGAAGAGGCTGATCCATGCAAGAAAGCGACTAGGGGAAGAGAGATGGAGATGTTGGTACTTGCTAAATGTGATACCCTGGATCAGGGGGAATCAACAGAACAAGAAGAGGTAGTTAGCAAATAGCCCTGAGTAATCCCATTATGGCACTGGAGCTGGAAGATTGGTCTTGAGCACTTGCAGATGGGCTTTGTCAAGAACATTGGACATATGTTCCAGCATTGAGAAAGGGATAATAGGTGGTAGTTGTCAAATCATGCCCTGATCAAAGCCATTAGGGAAGGTACTGATAGAATGCACCAGAAACAAGATAGTCATGCAGGGAGTGAATGGCATTTTGCATATGATGACTACAAGCTTCTTTGAAGCAAAGGAATAATGAGTGATAGAAGCTGGGTGATGCAGGGAACTTTGTGTCCCAACTTTGAAGAGCCTTGCCAGCAAACTTAAAGCATAGGCTAAAACGTCTCAATCTAAAATGTTTTTGAAGTTGGAGGGATTCAGAGCTATGGCTAGAGCCTTGGCTACTTGGATCTTCAGTTCTGCATAGGGGAGTTTGAAATGTTTGCAATTTCTGATGACAGTTCAATTGATAGGACAGCTGATTTGTAATACTGGCTGAGTTGGAAAAGTAACTCTGGAAGTGAGTACAATCTGGTGAGGAACTATCAATTGAGAGTAGAGGGCATTGCTTCCAGAGGTTCAATGAGGATTGTAGAAGTATTCATAAATGGAGACAAATCTCGGAGAGTTTCAAAGTCTAACTCAGGAATCAACAACAGAGGGAGGATTGGTCACAAGTCATTTTAGATGGTTGCTAACGTGACTTTGTTGGGGTGGATACCATTTCTGGTAATTCCATGGAAGGACTGACCACGGGTACTTGACTATAAGTATAAGTCCTGGGAGGACCATAGAAGAGGTTCCGTTGCACAGATTGACTCATCAGTTGGAAGAGCTGAAAACCTTTAGCAGACATGCTGTCAAGCAGCTGTTAATACTGAGACTCTGAGCTTGACATATGAGTTGGACGAGAGGGGGATGTTGAAATTTATGATAGTTAATATTATGCACTCTGGAATCAATTAAGCTCCAATTTTGGAGAAATTAATCTCAAAATCAATGGGACAAGCTCTCCAGAGAAGAATTAAGAATGATATGAGCCAAGAAGTTATATGATAAAATAAACAAGAGCAAATAGAAATGAGTATTATTAATTGCATCATGAAACAAATATCAATGGCAAGATTCTCCTGTTGAGGATGAGAAGTAAAATCAGGAAGTTGAGGACGCTGGACCAAGAATCCTGAATATGACAATAGGTCATATGACCTGATAGGAAAAAGGATCCCGTAATTAATATAATCATGTGTAAATCTATCATCCCAGCATAACAGAAGGTCATGGGGACTGCACTCTGAGTAGGAAGTATCGAGGAGGAAGAGGAAAAGAGCTGCATGTCATAGGTCATCCTGAGCAGCATTGAGTACAGAGAATTGTGCTCCACTTGAACCCAAGAAGTATTCAGCCTAGTGTCCAATTTGGTATTCTCCTGTCCCAATCCTATTCTCGCTGATAATCTAGGCAAGAGGGGGATGTGTTGGGATTTTTGCCACAACTCCAGCCGTCTAGATTGCCATGGGTCACTAGGGGATAATTCCCTATAGCAAGTGAATTGGATATTGGTTGACCTCGAATTCAGGTTAACAGTGTTTATGGGATTTTAGGTAATTTTCCTGGTTTGTATCCATCGGAGATCTATCCAGGTGAATGCTTAAGATCTTGTTGGGCAAAGTTGCTGACGAAATAGGGGCATCTGATAGTTGATCAATGATTAACTATCAGGTGTACCAATTGGGTTTGGTCATGTTTCATCACTGACTGATTGGGAATTTAAGGAGCAAGTTGCAAGGCAAGTGATGCCACCTGCAACTAACGAATCAATCAG
Organism: Massospora cicadina; assembly: GCA_022478985.1. Classification (NCBI taxonomy): domain Eukaryota; kingdom Fungi; phylum Entomophthoromycota; class Entomophthoromycetes; order Entomophthorales; family Entomophthoraceae; genus Massospora; species Massospora cicadina. The sequence goes on from JAKSZP010014696.1 coordinate 50,565, forward strand.
TTGGTTCACGACCTGCCTTAATGGGTAATAAGTCCCATTAACTAAGCATGTCGCTTGCCAAATATAGTTGGTTCGCTGGGATCAAGTATAAAGTGTTAGGGACACGTTTTTTGACTCTTTCCATTTTAGGTCTCAAGGATGTCCAATGACGGAATCCTAACCAGGATGGGGAAGGCCATTTCTTATGAAGTGACAAAGGGTAATTTAATGGCAATGGCTGCCGTTTCATCGCTGAGGTGCCAACTTAGGGTTAGGCACTGAATTCCTCTATAAACTCTCCTGAGAATTCACTTAATTAAAAACATAATTTAGCATAATTCATTATATGTTCTATTCATCTTCAAGGAAATTATTGCTGTGTGCTTTAATTGGAGACTCTTTAAAAGGTAAAGAGTAAGGATTGAGGATCCTGAGAAGAGAAGCTGAGCTAAGATGGGAAATGCTGACTTATTGTCACCAGAGAAGAGGCTGTAAACTAAGATCTGAGCGTAAATCTAGTTAGGCGGATAAGGGAATAAATCCCTACTGAGGACATCTAGAGTATTTTGAGGAGGAATACTGGCCAAGAATTGTACCAGAAACCAAAGATCTATTCAATTACAGACAATAGTCTTCATACTATTATCAATTGTATATTTTATATCATCAGACAACGCGAGGATTGCACATATCAAACCTGTGCAGCTATCAAATTAGTTTAATATTTGTGAACTAACAGCAAGCTGTAGGATTTTTAACAGCACCTCATCCAGTTACAATCAGAGGCTATGATCAATTTGGCAAATACTTAAATACTGAGGGACAAGCTGCAAATGATCTCTGCCCCCTCTTTCCTCCTTACAAGTATCAGACTCAGTGTTATAATAACCACAATCATATCACTCCTAGAAGTGAGAAGATCGGCTCTATTTGGGCAGGCCCCTTTGAGGTCACTTGTAAGTGAGGGTATGAGTAATATACTAAATCCCAAAATAATGGAGTTACCATTAATTGAGTCCATGGTCAGTTCTTGCGCCATTACTCTCCTCCTAACACTCCTGAAGGGGTTATTCTGGAAAACTACATGTTTGATATTAATAAGAGTAAGGGTGGTTAGCTGAGCGGGTAAAACTGCTTCCACCCCTAATGCAGGTTTTTATTTTGAAACCTGTACTGGCTAGAAAACATTCTTGGTGTGGTATATTTGTCCCAAGGTTGACCCACCTCAAATAATTTTATTAATAAGAGTGTATTGGAGCTAAATGTCAGATATTGCACCAAAGCACTTGTCAATTTTTGGTGAAACCTGAATTGGGGTAAATCCTTTCCACCCACTTCTCAGCCAAATTGTTTGATTATTATTAATAGGATTGCACCAAACCTGCAGCAGAATACAGGAATTCATGCCAAGGTTCCTTCCATTCCCCTCTACAGCTCAGTTTAAACACCTAAGCGGAGAACACCTCCTTTTATAGGCTTGAAGGGGGTCCCACAAGGTGCAAGTATTTTTCTCCATGGTAATTGGCTTGAATATACTAAGTCCTTGCCTCACAGGTTTATCTTACCTGCTATCAACACTCCCTCTGCTGTTGAGTTAAAGCTGGCAAGCTTTGAGAGCTCTGATAGGGCAAAGACCCATATGCCCTAATTTGGCATTTCTCAGTATATTTTTGAATTCCTTGTATCTCTCACTTCAAGCCTCAAAGTGATTTAAGTACTAAGCAGCAAAATATTGAAAGGGTTTGCTTTCTGATTGCTAATTTTAATTTGATAAAAATACTTATAAAACAATCAACTTTTTAATATTCTTTAAAATTTTTAATTGTAATTTAAGTAATACAACCCCTTACAACCATACATTTCTGCAGTTGATAGGATAAATTCTATTGTGGAATAATGTTGTATTCACATGTTAAAATGCACCAGAGAGCTTAAAGTAGCCTAAATCCCAACACACGTAGCCATTATTAAGTTAACTGATACCTAAAGGTTTTAATGGTTTATGGAAGTTCTCATATTGCAAAAACACTAAGTATCTAATCCAGATCTTTTATAGTATGATGATTTAATATTGCATCAGTGCATTTTTTTGAATCTAGATAAGTTGTAAAATGACTTAATTAAGTTAATAAAATTTAATATCAGATCTTAATTCCAATTTTAAGTCATTAAGCTTATTATTTGACTTAGTTTATCAGAATTAGTATTCACATAATCTTTTCTTGAGACTTCTTGAATTTAAATAATATCTGAGTTTGTTTAATCTTTAAAAGCTTTTTTAAATGAGTCTCATAGTTGAATATATCCTTTTTACTTTCTGAGGTTCTATCTGAAAGGGAGATGATATTTTCTGATAGATTTAGTACTATATGCTTTTTAAATTCTTCTTATAAGTCTTTTCTTATAAAGGTTAATTGCTCATCAGATAAGCCTTTATTTTCTTCAGAATGCTCTTTACAAATAAAAAACTTTAAATATTTCCAACAATTATACTTTTTAAGATGATAATTTAATAACATATTATAACATAAAGCCTAAAATAAAAACATAGGACAGCACATGTAAAGATATTGTTATAGATATCTTCACCTTAGGTTGAGGTTTACTAAAATCGGTGTATTATATAACCAATCTATAAAATTAATTTATATAAAACTATTTGTACCTATAAGGAAAAAATTAAGATGTAGGTTAATAGCTTTTAAGCATTAGATATAAAAATAGATTTCTCTTATAATAACAATAGTCACTTTAAATAAAAGATAAAATAGGAAGCTTATAGGAAATAGAGGTATGATTAGTATAAATATGATTTAATAATTATGTATAATTATAAGTGACAGGTTTAGAAAGAGTATATGCACGAGGGCCTTAACTATAAAATTGTAGATACTTAGATTAAAGCTAAAATAACTTTAATTACAGTGAAAAAATATGGTCAATTTAAGCTTAACAGTTCTATATATTATTACTCTAATTTACTTAGAACAGAGCTTTTTATTCCTATTGCTATCTTTAAGCAAAACAATTCAAATCAAAAACCTCAATTTGGTAATCTATTTTAAGTGAGATTAATGTAATTCAAAAACAAGGACAGGTTTGGGCAAATGCAGTTAAGGGCAGCGGATCTGGATCTGCACCACCCAAAGGTACCAAGCGCACAGGTAATAATGAAGATCAACTGAAAAACAAAAAAAAACTGAGGTAATGCACCCTGCAGGTTTCATGAATTTCCTATTAAATTACTGAAGTTACATGAATGTATCCCAATTCAACTGCTATCCTTAGTTGAGCACAGAATTTGTGTTTTTTGGGAACAGATGCACCAGTATCATGTGAAAAGTTCAGCAATGCCCAACAAAAATTATTCCCGCATGCTGTGTAAATGACAACCTTTACTATCCACTGTGTCCAGGTGGATCTTGGGCTTAGGACAGCGGAAGAAGCTAATAACGCCACAAAGGTCATATTAATGGTCAACCTTCCTGACGGTCTATGATGTGTATTGACCAAATGCACACGTTGGACAGTGTCCAAGGATATTTTCATAATTTTTGACTACCTTCTGACAATTCATGCATGCACAGACATTGAACATCATTTCCTGGAGGGCTTAAATCCTATATAGAAATTAAGCAAATTATGAGGCAAAGATTAAACTCATGCTGACCCTTAGCACAGGGAAGGCAATCACAATCATTTCAAAAACCTGGAGGTAGCAGAGGATCTCATAAAACTTTCCCACATTTCCTCTATTATCATCTACGAAAAAATACAATTTTTCAAGCAATAGTGGAAAGTGCACCAACCTTATGTAACCACTGTCAGGCCTTTAGATACAAGATCCATGACTGTCCCATAAAAGAAGGCATACAAGAAATAGATTAGTGTGAGGAGCAAATGGGCGAAAATGACTCAGAATATGGCAAAATTACAGACACTACTCACGAATATAATGAGGGAATTTGGACAATACAAAATTGTTGACCCAATTCCATTAAAGGAGCAGAAAATGACCAAATAGGCCCTCGAGTTGGCCGCGGTCTGTCATGGAAATGGCAGAAGAAGTTTAGACCAGCCTGCCAGTCAGGATGCGTGAGCACCCAAAAAGCAAGCCAGAATGCCAGGGGCATTGCCAATCATGCGACTTGTTATAGAGCTGGGAAGTGTGATACAAAGAAATGGTGGCGTAGCAGCAGGGTAAGGAGTATCCCAATGGTGAACCACACTGAACCCATCCCCAACTCAGCGGTTCCCACTGCATGTGGTGGGATTGCTGGGATAGTCTTGACAAGATTCTTGGCTTGAGCAGCCAACTCATTGGGAGCAATATGGAGATTGATTCTCTCTTTCCATTGTTGTACATAGGGCCATAAAATCCCCATGTATTGATATCAGAAATTAACAAGAGCGGGATTGTAGGACCAAAAGTATCAGACTCGCTGGGCCCAATTGGTGATTGAGGGAGCCATGGTGACTAAAAGAATTGGTAATGCCCACCCAGAGTGTGGGGCGATGGACCACCAGGGAAATACCATCTGGGATGCGGTTAAGAGGGAAAATAAACAAATAAAAATTTCTTTTTGGTAAAATTTTATTGGGAAAGGAAAGTAAGAAAATCGACCAACAATTTTCTCAGTGCCATGCAACTGATTAAATAGTGGTCAATTGGGTAGTGACAGGGTGGGGTCAGGGCCCAACAAATTTGACCTGACTGGCGCATTGTTTGGGAATGGGGGGCTTATTCTTTGAGAACTGACATTGCAAAATTTGGCGGTGGGCCGAGTCTCTGTCAATTTGACCTCAAACATCCATACCAGGGCTCAACTACATTTCTGATGATTAGCACGATGGCGTTTGGCCCCTCAGGTGATGGGAATCCCCCAATGCCATCCCTTATAGGGATGAGTCCATTTGGTTGGGAACGGGTTCAGAATGGCCAACCCACCCGTGCTTGGTTGTTTAACTGTTTGTTTGGTCAAGAGCGGAATATCAGGCGCAGTGCCCAAATTACTATCTGAGGGCTTCGAACTTATGTTGATAGCACCTGATATACGTTCAACTGGTCTGGAGATTGAATTGGAACTGTTAGGCGATACAGCCAATATCTCATCCTTTGTGCTTTTACAGCTATTTGAATTTTGCGCATCCACCAGATTGCCAGCTGAAATATATCTGACCAATTTTAAATTGATAAACTTGGTACAGATTTCACTAATTCCCTGCAACAGTTCTGCTGAGGTAAGTGTGAGTATTGGGGGTGGGAATTAAAGCAGACGAGCTGTTACCCATTGCTCATCTACTACGTGAGCGAGGTCGCCCTGAGTGATGAGGGGTACCGCCATCCTCTTTGGTATCTTCTTATTTGGGAACGGGAAGATGGAGCAATTGAGAGCCAAAGGATGTTCCCTGAGACTTACATGGTCAAAGCAAAGGCATCAGTGGAATCATTCATCTCAGCTGAACAAGTTCATGCAGATATGGAAGAACTAGTAACAATGATGCAAATTAATGTTACAGATAACCAAGAAGCCAATATAAAACCAACTGGATTTGTAAATATTTGATGTGGGCACTAATTTATCATCACAGGGGAACTGCACACTCTCCAAGATTATGAATTATAACCCAAATGGGAATCAATATCAGCAATTGAATTCATCAGGCACAATTAAATGCAATGGGGCACACAACAAGTTCACCGCAATAAAATTGTGAGCCACCAAAGGCAAGAAGGTACACAAATTGGCAGTAATGAAAGGGGTCACATATACCAGAAGCCTACTCAACAATATGGTTTTTGTAGCAAGGACGCAAAGGCGAGCAAGGAGAGCGAGAGAGTAGTGCTGGGGCCCTGCTAACCGCTTTTGAGGCGTACTGGGCATCTCAGTAGAGATAGGAGCGCTGACATAGCGAGACTCAAGGCCTTACTGTCCTGGGACAAGAAGTTGAGTTCCTGTGCAACCCTCCTGAGGAACTTCTGTCTATACAGGAAATCCACTGTCCACAAGGGAAGGAGGAGGCATGAAAAACATGCTCCTCCCATAAAACCATTTTGGTCACAACACTGTTGGGTTATAGTACATGCAAACAAAAAAAAATCATTAATAAAAGTTAATTTTCAACAGCTGCAAACTAGCCATCACCTTCTCCTGGCACAAAAAGATGCACACAATAGCCAGCATATATGCACCAAACTGCGCACCAGATCCTCATTAATTTCTCTCAGAATTGACACTTCTCCCTCTCCCCGCTAACACTTTCATTATGGGAGACATGAGCTGTTGTGTCAGTCCATACATTAATTGATGGCCACACACAATTGAGGCACCACAGGGACACGTTGAACTTTGCGTGCTAAGAGCCACATGGGCCTATATGATACCTTACCCAAACGCTCGCCTCTCATGCAGAACATGACTTAAATTCATAATCACAATGGTAATTAATATCTATGTCGCGCATAGACCTTGTACTAGTGCCGTTAATTTTATAACAAATTTTCAATTAAAAACTACAAAAATATATTCACTTAACACCAGTTAGTTTTGGTGTCCTTTACTCCATTGAAAACAATCGCACATGCACCCATGTGGTGCAGAATACACCTGAAAATTTTGCTGGCTCATTAACTTCAGTCCTGGGTGAATGATATGTCCTTGACACAGGAGTCTACAACACCTTTCTGTTCAGATCCTCAGACCACCTGTTCAAACTTTAAGAAGTCAACAGTGTACCAGATCAAACATACAGCATTGCAGAGATTTTAAGCAGCTTCAGTCATCGTCAAGCTCACCTTATTGAAGTAGATCACCTATAAAACAATGTCCCACTAACAGAATACATCCCTGAATGGAGGCGTAAATGAGGTGAGGTGTCTGCACGCCTATACACTTTGGTAATAGAACACCAACACCACGTTGGAGTCCAATTCAAAGCAAAAAATATTACAGCTGGAAAAACATGTTCAAGTTATTTTTTCCAATAATTTTAAACATGTAAGAATATTACATCCTGCACACAGGTTCAGCTTCTGGATACATCCACAGTGGAATTGCCAAAGAAAATTGCAACCAAGGTACACAGGTTTTATACAAATTTATATAAAGCTGACTAGTCAACCAGAGAAAATAAAGAAATTTCTTGAAAGTCACATATTAGCATATGGTTTGAACCATTAATTTAAGTAACTTTTTTTCCAAAATGAATTATGGGAAACTATGTGCATTACACCAAGAGGGATTTTCCATGGACCTGATGGGATCCCTATGAATATTAAATAAAAATGCTAATAACATATCTAATATTAATTTTGCCTTCATGAATAAATGCATTCTGAAAACACGCCTTCTTACTGGAGGTCAACAAGCTATACCGTTGCTCTTTTTAAAAATGGAAATAGCCTAACCTATCCAACTGCCATACAATCTCCCTAGCTGAAAATGACACCAATATTTCATAAAAATTATGATTAAACAGTTAAAGGAGAAACTGAAGTAATATTCCATTTATAATATGCATTTTTCTCCAGTAGATCCATATGGGATAATATTGACAAAGTTGCTAATGTCTGCCAGTCTAAAGCTTCTGGAGCGCTTGTTTTCCTGGATCAACATAAAGCCTATGAATTTTCGATCTCTTTCTGCTAAGCAACACTTTTCGAAAATCAATTCAGCCTGAAATTTAGCTCCACTAAAGAGATTTACGAAAACTATTAGCAAATATGGCGGGAAACCCCACAAAAGAACCCGCAGGCTATGCCAAACGAGCCAGCACCACCCCCAAATGAAGCAACCCTCGATTACCCACCTCAGGGTCAACCAGAATCACCCGCTCTCAAGCAGCAGCCATGAAAGCAGGCACCACCCCCCAACCTGGAGCTACTCCAACTAGCGCCAGCTCACCTGATCGCACTTCTGCAACCTGCACGCCTAACAGCTCTGTGTGCGCTGCCTCCCACCAACCCGCTGGGCCCCCTCCAACCAAGGAGGCCATCACCCACGCTGTTTTAATGGCGTCTGCTCAGTTGAATGCAACTCAGCCCATCCAGGCATTCACCTCCCCCATTGTGTCAGCTAATTCAGCCCCATCTAATATTGCTGACGCCGTGTTTCTGGCTCCCTCCATGAGGGGCGATACCCAGCTACCTGGCCCCCAAATCCTCAGATGTAAGGTTGGATTAGCCGCACATTCTGGTTCACTAAGCACCAAATTGGGACAATCTACTCTTCCCAATGAGGATTCAAATGGTTCAGATTTTGGAACTTCACACCAGTTCCAATCTCACCCATCCCATTTAAACCCCGTAATTGGCACTTTATCACAATATGCTGAAAACGACCAATTCACTAATCAGCCAATGAGTTTTGCCCACGAAATCACAGCAAATACTCGGGCTGAATTTACCCAAATAGATTGGGATGGTGATAAAACATTGCCCTCCTCCCAATTGGCTGGAGTTAATTCCAATCTGGATGAGACTCCCCAATTTAGCGAGGCCCAACAATCACCTGGCCCCCAAACCCTCGGATGTAAGGTTGGATTAGCCGCACATTCTGGTTCAATAAGCACCAAATTTGGACAATCTACTCTTCCCAATGGGGATTCAAATGGTTCGGATTTTGGAACTTCACACCAGTTCCAATCTCACCCGTCCCATTTAAACACCGTAATTGGCACTTCTCAAGTCGGCACTTTATCTCAATATGCTGAAAACGACCAATTCACCAATCAGCCAATGAGTTTTGCCCACGAAATCACAGCAAATACTCAGTCTGAATTTACCCAAATAGATTGGGATGGTGATGAAACATCTCCCTCCTCCCAACTGGCTGGAGTTAATTCCAATCTGGATGGGCCTCCCCAATTTAGCGAGGCCCAAAAAACCGCCCCTCAATTTAATATAACGCCAGCAACTGCTGTAACATTCCAGCAACAAGGGAACTCTGCAAACTTGTCCAAACCACCAGCTCACACTCAACCCGCAATTGCAGCCCAAAGCAAACACAAACATACCAAAGGAGCCACTGGGGCGTGGCAAAAACCTCTTGCACCAACGCTACCCAAAGCTGACCCCCGTGAAGTGGCTTTTATTGCTGATGTTAAGAAGAAATGGGCCGAAACTAGAGCGCAAAAAGCTCTACCTCGCTCAACCCTCTCCCACGCAATTTGCCTTTATTATGGGCATAACCCTGTTAAATTCTATACAGAGGATTACTTCTCATACTTTGCAGCGATTGCGGAGACATTCCCAATTAACACCACCATCCATAAATCAGTGGAGGGCCACTACATCGATGTGGGCTTCACTGAAGCTGCCCTTGTTGACCATGCTGCCACCCTCCAGGTCATTATTCCACGCGGATCTCTTCGCATCTCCCGCACACGCTCTCACCTGGAGAAAATTTCATGGGTTACTTTTTCCAACCTACCAACGACTGTTGATCCTGAGTCTCTTAAACTGGCACTCCATCGTGGTTTAATGGAGTTTGGGTCCGTTCTTTCAGTGGACTTTAGCGTCCCCTCTTACTATGCTCCCACTCAAAGAGCTCGCACTGCTAGGGCGTCGTTCATCCCCTCCCCCACTGTATCACGCAACATTGAGGTTATTCCTCGTGTGGCGGTAGTTGGGGCATGCCCTGAGATCTTTTTTGTCGACCCTGATCAGGCGCGCCCCCGGTGTTCATGGTGTAACGCCCTTAGACACTTGTATAGTGGCTGCACAGCTCGAAAACAAGCCCTCTTAACCACCACCCAGGGGCCTAAACCAGGCCAAAAACGATCCCACGTGGCTGCAGCAGCAATTCCACAACTCACACAATGGGTTCCCGTTCAAGACCTGTCCCCTGAGGCCTTACGCCTAGCAGTTGAAACAGCTAACCCCACTATTGGTATGGGATACTTTCGCGCTCATGCCCCCCTTCCAATGGGCACCCCCTCTAATCTCCCAGAGTCAACTCCCTCTCTCAACAAGCGTAAGGCATCTCCCACAGGGTGCCCCTCGTCAGCCACCCCCACTCAGGGCTCCGCGGCACCCCCACCAACCTCCACCAGCAGTTTATCGCATCAACCCTCAGCTCCCAATGGAGCTATGCCCACCAGCATGGACTGGCAACCTGCGGCCTGCGGTAGAAGTGCCACCTCAAAGAGTCCTACCCCAACCCCACAGTCCATTTCGCGCAGATCCTTTGCAGTGTTGGAGGAAGTTAATATGGACTCAGACTCATCAAATGGGGACACCGCGGAGGTCACCATTGAGCACCCTCAGGTCCTTCCCCTGCAACGGAGCGGGGGCAGCATCCTAGGCTGGCTTACTGAGTCCTCCGCCCCCCACCCTCTCCTTCCCCTCAAAACCCTCAACGCTCCTCACGGATTGCAGCTAATAGTCAAGCTAAAGGACTCAAAACTAGCCGCCTCACAGCAGCAGGTTTAAGCGCTGGCAACCCCCCAGGACATGGAGGGGAACAGCTATGAGTCCCCATGGCAGCACCCTGGCCCTGCAATCCATCAACGCAAGTGGGTTGCGGGACTTTGAGTAGAGAGCCCGCCTCCTCCGAAACTTCAGGTCAGCACAAATTGACATCGCTGCTGTCCAGGAGCCCCATATCCTCCCCCACGAACAATCTTCATGGAATGAACAGTTTGGAGGCAACTCCTTCTGGACAAACCATGCCGCCCTTATTGTTTTGAATCCCCGGGTTAAAACCCATTCTTTTTCACAATATCTAGGTGGCCGCCTCATACTGGCCAAACTCATTACTCCTGACTTCTCCTTCTTCGCTGCAAGCATCTACCTGCCTAATGCAGGTCAGGAGCAAAATCGGCTCTTGGAAGAGCTCCTCCAACTCAATCTCCCACGGAATACAGTCCTCTTAGGAGATTTCAACACAACCATAAGTCGCGTCCGTGACTCTTACCCCCTGCAGCAAAGGAACGCCCTGGATCAAGTCGCCTCAGGATTTCCTTCGCCTGAGCGGCTTTATAGATGCGCTTCCACCCTCCTCTCTGGCCTAGGTTGCATGACTAGGATCCAGTATGATGGAGGAGCTTTCCAGTCGGCGTCACGCATAGATATGGCACTGATTGGCCCCCTGCTAATTGGCCGCGTCTCCTCTCCCATCTCTCGTGACAACCATCTGAGTGATCACAGGTCACTCACTGTTGTCCTCACCACCACACTTAGACCGTCGCGTAGGTTCTGGCCTAGGGTTGCCCCAGCTCTTCTCAACAACCCCTTCACTAAGGAGAAGCTGTCTATGACCATCCGGGAGACTCTCACCTCCCCCACCCCACCTGCTTGACCACAAGGCTAGATGGGCGGTGACCAAGGAGGGCATCACCGCGTTGCTTACAACTGTGCCAAAGCCCAGATGACTGCAGCTCGCGCCAGAGTCAAAAGGGCGGAAGCCAGAATCAGACATCTAGAGCGAAACTGCCAGCCTTCGCCCTCTCCCAGATGGTTGGAAGACTGGGAAGCGGCGCAGGAAGCACTCCGCTTGGAGCTCACACTGCAGGAAGAACGGGCAGCAAACTTTACAACATCTCGTTACTATGCTCAATGGGAACGCCCCACCCGCTTCTTCTTTCAGAAACAGAAAGCCCGGTCAACAGCGCAGTATATTACTGCACTGAAGATTGGCACTACAACCACTTCAGATAAGGAGGAAATCACGCAGGAACTACACCGCTTCTACTCCAGCCTCTTCCATGCCACCCAGGTGGACCCATCGGACATCCAAGACTTCCTGTGGCGGGCTCCAGAGCCGCCCATTGACCCACGGGCTGATGAGGCTCTTATGGCGCCTATTTCCATCCAGGAGGTGATGGAAACCCTTCTGAAATCCCCACGGCAAAAGCCCCAGGCCCAGACGGAATATCCTTTGAGGTGTACCTTCTGGAACCTGTGGTGATAGCCAGAACCCTCCGAGACCTCTTCGCTGCACTCTTGGTGAATAGCGAGGTCCTCCCCGACTCCAGAGGCTCAATCACGACCCTCATTCACAAGAAGTCAGACCGTGAGAACCTGGCGAACTGGCGACCCATAGCGTTGATCAACACAGACCACAAGCTCTTCACGAAGCTTCTGGCCAACCGCATCACCAAATGGGTGTCACCTCGCCTCTCCCCATCTCAGCACGGTTTTATTCCGGGGAGGTCGTTATGGGACAACTATAATGACCTTCACGTGACTTTGACTGCTAACTATCGTAAGGTAAATGGCTTTGTGGCTCTCCTGGATATGGAGAAAGCATATGATCGGGTAGCCTGGAAGTATATTGATGCTTCCCTGGCCCTCTTCCATCTCCCACCCGCAGCTAGGCGCTGGAAATCAGCGCTCTATGACCAGCTCCACACCAGAGTCCTGACGCCAATGGGTTTTACAGTGGCAGAACCAGTTGGATAAGGTCTCCGGCAAGGGGACCCCCTGAGCCCTATCCTTTTTAACATCACCATTGACCCCTCTTGGCCTCCTTACAGGACATGCTAACAGAGATTCTGGTCCCAAGTAAAGCCCCCACACGCACCATGGCATTTGCAGATGACACTGCCACTGCATTTGGCTGCCCTGGGGATGTTGCCCTCGCTCTGTGACCATTGAGAGGTACACCAAGGCGTCCAACGCCATGGTCAACACCTCCAAGACAACAGTTGTACAGGTCGGCTCCCCACCTTCCCCCACCATTTGGTATTGAACCTGAGCGCGGTACCTTCCGTCACCTGGGCGTTCTCACCAACCAACAAGGAGTTGCGCTAAAAGACAATGAGGACTTGCTACTTGCAGCAGTTAACTCCAGGATTGCCAGCTGGAACCGGCGGCACATCACCCCCCAGGGTCGAGCTCTGATGGCCAATGTGTTCCTCCTCTCCAAAGTCTGGTTCCTAGCGCACGTCTGCCCATTCACAGATGCCTATTATACGCGGCTCAATGTACTCCTCCGCTGTTGGATTTGGGGCTCAAACCATCCACCAATGGCCCTCTCAACCATTGCCCGACCCTGCAATGAAGGGGGCCTAGGGCTTCTGGACACGCGATCCCGCGCCACCACAATCTTCCTGAAGTTCCTATGGCCGATTGTCTGCTGGGACGCGACCCCCATGCCCCAATGGGCGCCCGCCCTCCGCCAGTCAGTGTCAGCAGCTCTGGGTATTCCTAGAGCATCTCTGACCTCATTAGGGGAGTGGCTCACAAACCACCCAGGCCATCACCTAAAACCATCCTCATCCCCCTACTGGAACCAGGCTCTCCTTGCCCTGAAACGAGTAGGCGCGCGGATCCACCATGCCTTCCCATACAGAAGGGAAGGCCCTGGCCTCAGCCCCCGTCGCCATGCAATTGTGCACAATGGACAAGTTGTCACAACTCGCCTCAACCCCCAAGATCGTCCTCCCATCTTCCTAAGACTCCTTGTGCTCCTCCCTCCCTCCGTGATATTTGACCTTAAGGAATTGTGGAAGGATGTCTATCACCCCATTTTTTCAGCAAAGGTGTCCAACACCTTATAAAGGGTACTCCACTGTTCATACAGGACAGGGGACTGGACTGGCCCTACCTTCCAGCACCGAAGCTGCCCCCGCTGTGTGGAGCCTATTGACTCCCACGTCCATCGTTTTTTCACCTGTCCAGGTGTCGCCGCATTTTAGCCAAAGGCCCGCGAGCTCCTCCATGCTCAGCCCTGGTCTGGACACCCTGTGCAAGACCTCATGTTTGAGCAGACATTGCCTGGTTGCCAACAACCCCTCCGTGTCCTCGCCTATGCCACAGCCATCTGGACCATCCATAACTCCTTCCTTCGTGCTGCCTTTGACCAGCAGGTGTGGACCCTTCCACACATGATCACTCACTTTCAGGTACACTTTGAGATGGCCCTGAAGGTCTGCACTATGTCGCCAACCCCTCCCCGCTCAGTTGTCACTGCAGCACGGCTCTGGCGCGCAAACCCCCCCTTTCTCGATGCCTCCTCCCTCCCCTTCCCTCGCCTCAGGCTCTTAGGAGCCCAGGCGTAATTCAATAAACATCGATGAATCCCCCTTGGGTTGGGACCATCTAGTACTAAAAAAAAGGTCCATTGCTTGGAAAAACATCTATGAGTACTTCCCATTTCAGCAAGTGTTGCCTATGCGTGAAGAAATATTGCCACTGGACATATAGTGAAGAAGGTCAATACCTAATAACTGAAAGTATTGGATCTAAAAGAAAACAATTGCAATGTTCCCAAAGGACTGCTGAACCATTAAAATTTTTATGTCATGATATTTTAGTTAAATCCTAAAAGAGGACCACTGAACCAGATTAGATGGTTAAGTCTTAAAAGGATAAGCTTTGTACCATAAAAACTGGTAGGTCAAAGTATACTTAGAACCAGTTTGGAAGAAGGGGAAAATTTGCCAGTAAGTATGAGACCAATTCAACAGTCAAAGGTGGCAGAAGTGGTAGTGGAAGAAGAGATCAGCAAACTAGTGAAGCACAGGCTTCTAGTTCTGTCATCAAGTCCCTGTTAAGCCCTATCCTGATTGTGAAGAAGAAGGATGGCTCCAATTGGGTAGTGACAATTACCAGAAGCTGAATAATTTAACAAAGAAGGATTTGTATCAACTACTATGAATTGACGATGCATTATATTGATTGGGAGAAACAAAGTATTTCTCCATGATGGATCTGATATCAGGTATTGGCAAATCAATTTGCTGACAGAAGGCCAGGAGAAATGTGTGATCATCACTGTGAGGGGGCTGTATCAACTGATGAGGATGCCCAAGATCTATGTAATGCATCTGAGACGTTCCAGAGGGCCATGGACGCCATTTTAAATGAACTGAAGTTGTCATGCATCCTGGGTTACTTGGATGATATAAATGTGTTCATTAGGACATTTACTGGGGGTGGAAGGCGAGTTGGTAAGGGTGTACAGCTACCAACCTGAAGGTTGCGGGTTCAATTACCGCCCTTCGCACATTGATTAGGTGCCAGCCAAAGGAAGCTATTGGCAGTTAGTAGGTCTAATAACACGAAAAACGTACCCATGACGTAACCAGAAAAATTTGAGTCCCAATCAGGAGGTGGAAAAACTTTCTTCGATGGAGTTGACCCTGTTCAGGGTTTCATATTGTTTCTTTTTTCGGTAATGCCTATCCCCTGGTCAGCTTGCCTCGGTTAAATAAATATTAGGACATTTACTGACCATTTAAACCACTTGATAAAAGTATACAAGAGATTGTCCACGGCTAACCTGAAGATCAAGATGAGGAAGTGCCATTTATTCAAGTAAGAGTTGGAATATCTAAGATTTGTTATCAACTCTAGTGGACTGCAGCTGCAAGCCCAGAAAATTGAGTCCATAGAGTGAATGAGCGTTCCAAGAATTGTCTGAGATATCCAAGTGTTTCCTTAAATGGTTGGATACTACCAAAGATTCATATGGGATTTTTTGAGAATCACTGGGCCCCTCTTTCATTTGCTGAAGGATCCAAAATGGATTCATTTTGAATTAAGAGGCCCAGAGTTCTTTGAATGAGTTATGCCAGTATCTAATAGATTCTCCAACATTGAAATACCCTTTTTCAATCAAGAATATATAGTCTAGACTGACGCTTTGTTAAAGGCATTCAGAACCATTCTGAACCAAGTAGATGATCTTGGGGATGAACATCCAGTAGCTTATGTGAGCTGGACACTATCAGCAGCTGAAAGGAATTACACCATTACTGAGCTTGAATGACTTGTGGTAATTTATGCATGTAAACAGTTTTGAATGTATATTTAAAGAATGCACTTTTAAAATGGTGACGGACCACTCCTTGCTGCGTTGGCTGCTTAATTTATTAGAACTGGAAGGATAACTGTCCTAATGGGCATTGAAGCTACAGGCTTATGATTATGAGATAGTTCACTGAGTGGGAGCTTATCATCATAATGTGGATGGCTTATCAAGGAAACCAATGGTTCAAGTGTATACCAGCAAGAAGGTGAGCTATTCCAGAGAATGGTCAAAGGAGAAATCAGGAATGAGCCCCAAGAAATCCAAGGTGCACTTTGTAAAGCAATGGAAAACACTGAGACCAGGGATGGACAAGTTTTTAAGATGATCAACAGAAAACAATTACAGTTTATAAGGCCATTGAGACAAGCGGCTATTGTTCAAGCCGCACACAAGGTTGTCAGGCATGGAGGCCTATGGAAGATGACTGACCACATTTGTCAGTACTATTACTGGGAGTCTATCAACTACAATTTAGAAGACTATCTGGCTTGTTGTGTGGAGTGCCAGTTGCACAAGCCTCACAAGAACACGACTGGATATTGACTGGTCCACCGCGGATTTGCCTGGCATACAATGTCCATTGCATAATGGGACCACCAACCATGAGTACAGGGAAAGTCAAATACATTATATTTGTGATTGACCATCTGACTAGATAGGTCAATACAAAGGCCCTGGCAAAAGTGAATGCTACAAACACTGCAAGGTTTATCCTGGATCAAGTAGTATACCGCAATGGATGACTGCAAGCCTTGTTGAGCAACAATGGAACAAATTACACATCCCACATGATCACAATATTGTATGAGATAGTGGATCTGTTGAGTCATGTCAGTACCTTACCAGCTGGAGACAAATGGACTGGTAGAGCGGGTCAAAGGAACTCTGACCATGACGCTGAGGAAGCTGGTCACAGGAAGAACTTCTGTATGGAGAACGTACCTCAGTTTGGTGACGCTCACATATAATATAAAACACCATATGGCAACGGGAAAATGTTGTTTGAGTTACTATACAGAAGGAAGGCCGTCTTACCGCTGATACTATATTTGGTGGTTGAACCAACATTGGGGATGAGTGCTGAGTGGTACCTAATCCAGTTGTCAAATATCCTAATTGAGATGAATTTTCAAGCATTTGATATGACCTTGCAGAAGAGGATCAAGGCAAATTTTAAAGACAATAAGAACTGACTGGCATTATCAGAATATTAAATAAGGTAAAAATTGTCTATTTTTATGCATGGTTTCATTAGATGAAACAAGTTAGATGAGTTGTGGTTGGGTCCATTCGAGATTATTGCTATGATGGCAATGGACCTACTCCATCAAGAACCTCCTGGGTGGAAGGATTGTGAATCAAGTCCATGATTAGTATTTAAAGTAGTGGATTAAAAATAAAAAATAAAAAGAGTGGTACTGAAGGTCTGCCTAATTATTAACATGTTTATATCCTGATAATCTAGTTAAGTCCTAAAAAGGGACCTTTGAGCCAAAATAGATTATGTCTTAAAGATAAAACCCCAGACCATAGAAAAATGGTAGGTCAAAGTATACCTCAGAACCAATTTGGGGGAATAGATAAAAAAGATGGACTGCTGAACTAAGTGAAGGTCATTACTCATATATATATAAAAGAAAAAAATATAAGATTGATAGAAGATATAGCAAAAAAACATTAAAAGCACCAAAAAAGAGATATTTTTATAATTTTTATTATTCATTTCTGCAACTTGGGGACTATTATGCTTATGTCGCCTCTTGGGAGAGGTAGGATGTATAGCAGTAGGAGTGAATAAACAGTTAAATTCTATGTGAGATTGGACGCTAGCAATAGCTAGACCTACTTGAAGCCAAGTTTGTTAAGTGGAGGCTGATCCATGTGAGAATACAATGAGGGGAAGAGAGATGTAAATATTGGTACTTGCTAAACATGATACCAAAGATTGTGGATGGAAGCAACAGAACAAGAAGAGGCAGCCAGAAAATAACCCCAAATAATCCCAATATGGCACTAGAGCCATAAGATTGGTCTTGAGCACTTACCAATGGGCTTTGTCAAGGACATTGGACATATGAGCTGGCATTAAGCAAGGTATACTAGTTGGGAATTGCCGAATCATGCCTCCAATCAAAACCATCAGGGGAAGGTACTGATGGGATGTGCCAGAAATGAGATAGTCATGTAGGGAGTGGATGGCATCCTGAAGATGATGACTACAAGCTTCTTGGAAGTGAAAGCATATGTGTGATGGAATTTGGGAGAGGCTGGAAGCTTCATGGCCCAACTTTAATGAACTTGTCTGGCAAAACAAAGGTCATATGCTGCAATGTCTCGATCTAAAATGTTTTTTGAGATTGGAGGGATTCAGAGCTATGGCTAGAGCCTTAATTACTTGGGTCTTCAGTTCTGCATGGGGAGTTTGGAATGTTTGTGATTTTTGATGACTAGTTCAGTTGATAGAACAGCTGATTTATAAAACTGGCTGAGTCAGAAAAGAAACTCCAGAAGCAAGTCAGATCTGGAAAGAAATGATCAATCAATAGCTGAGGGCATTGCTTCAGGAGATTTGACAATTATTGTAGGAGTATCTGCAAAAAGAGCCGAATCCAGGAGAGTAACAAAATCTAATTTGAGAATCAACAACTGAGGGAGGATTTGCTGTGAATAATTCAAGATGATTGCTAATCTGGTTTTGTCAGGGTTGGATACCATTTCCAGTAGTTCTGCAGAAGGACTGGCTATGGGTACTTGACTGGGAGTATGAGTCCTGGGGGACCATAGAAGAGATTTTGTCATGCCAATCAACTCATCAGTTGGGAGAGTTGAGCATCTTTATCAGACATGATGTCAAGCAATTGCTGGTACCAAAATTCTGAATTCAGCATATGAGCTGGATGATAGGGGGGATGTTATAATTTTTATAATAGTCAACATTACTCATTTTTTTACTAATTAAGCTCTAATTTTAGAGAAATTAATCTTAAAATTAATGAGAAAAGCTCTTCAGAGAAGATTTAAGAATGATTTGAGCTAAAGAAGTTATTAAAAGAAAATAACAGGAGTGAATATAATTTAGAATTCTTATATGTGCCACAAAACAAAAATTGTTGGCAGTAACCTCCTGTCAAGGACAAGGAGGAAGATCAGGAAATTGAGGACGCCGGACTAAGAATCCTGAATATGACAATAGGCCATATGCCCTGACTGAGGGGAAACCAAAACCTGGAACTAGTACCATCACATGTAAATTGATCAGCCTGGCATGAAAGAGGGTTGTAGGGAATGCGCTCTGATGGGGTGGTAGCAAGGAGGAAGAGGAAGAGAACTGCACGTCAAAGGTTGTCCTGAGCAGCTTTGAGTGCAGATCAACTGTGCTCCACTAGAAACCAAGAAATATTCAACCTGGTATCCAAGACAATGTTCTCCTTTCCAGAACCTATTCTTGCTGGAAATCTAGGCAAGTGGGGGATGTGTTGGGATTTTTGCCCACCTTTTCAGCCTCCTAGATTACCATGGATTGTTAGTGGATAATTCCCTATGGCGAGTAAATTGGATATTGGTTGACTTTATTTCAGGCTAATAATGTTTAGGGGATTCTAGGTAATTTTCCAGGGTCATATCCATTGTGCATTAATCTGGGTGAATGCTTAAGATCTCGCCGGGCAGAGTTTCTGACAAAATATGGGCATTTGATAGTTAATCAATGATTAACTATCAGGTGTACTGATTGGTATATGTCGTATTTCATCACCAATTGTTTGGGAATTTAAAGAGCAAGTTGTGAGGCGAATGATGCTTCCTGCAACTATTGAATCAATCAGTTGGTTCATGACCTGCCATAATTGGTAACAAGTCTCATTACCTAAGCAGGTCACTCATCAAATATGGTTGGTTCGCTGGGATCAAGTGGAAAACGTTAGGGACACGTTTTCTGAATCTGTCTGTTTTAGGTCTTTAGGATGTCTGATTAAGGAATCCTAACCAGATAAAGAAGACCATCTCTGGTGAGACTTCAAAGGGAAATTCAATGTCTATGGCTGCCATTTCATGGCTGAGGCGCCAGCTGAGGGTTGGGCGCCAAATTCCCTCTATAAATTCCCTGATAACTCACATTACTAAAGAGTAGTTTTTAGCAGAATTCAGTATTGTTTTTAGTTATATTCATCTTCAGGAAATTATTGCTGTATGATTTAATTGGGGACTCTTTAGTAGTATAAAAAGTAAGGATCGAGGATCTTTAAGAAGAAAAGCTAATATTGGACAGAAATTGCTGTAGACTCCGCGATACCAGAGAAAAGGCCATAAACTTAGTGATCTGAGCATGGATCAAGTTAGGCGGATAAGGGTATAGATCCTACTAAAAGACATCTTGAGTACTTTGTGGAGAAATACAAATTGAGCGTTGAAAAGAACTGTTTATCTATTCAAAATGATATAGTCTTCATACTATTATCAATCAAAAATCATCTATTATCAGAAAACGCAAATCATGTACATACCAAACCTGTGCAGTTAATTATTTTGGAGCAATATTCTTGAACAATCAACAAAAACACCTAAATTTTAACATAAGGGTGACATAAAAGTCGATCAGTCCAATCAAAGGCTTCCAACCCAAAATCCACTGAATTGAGGAATGACAATGACAATAGCAAAGGGCTGCCCACCAAATTAGGAGCTGTTAAGTCAAAATTTGGCAACAACAGAAACATTAAGAACCACGGGAAAAGGCAGCTTAGCAAATCTGGAGCTTCCAAGCCAAATCCTCTGCTAGGCGAGAATATCAAGATCCATGGAAAAGGGCAGCCCAGCGAATCAGGATCTGCCAAGCTATATTACGCCAAAAATAAAATTGTCAAGAGTAGAAGAGAGCATTGGCTGAGCGAATCAGAAACTGCCAGAAAAAGTTTTAATGAATTTTAATATAAAAGTTTGTGATAAGGTCAAAAAAAATGCTGAGCTCTGATTCTCCCCCAATAAAAATAAAATTAAATGCGTAAAAGTTTCTGTAACGTCTGGGGTACCTAACAAAATGATCTAGAATAGACCCAGATAGGAATATTGGGGGCTGGGAATCTCAAAATAAGCTTTGGATAGCCCGCTGCCTGCATACTCCATAAGAACAAATTCCCCCAAATCCCTTGTTTCATAATATAAATACAGCCAGACTAAGGTGTTTAGTAGAACTTTGTCTTTTAATATATAATAAAGCCTTAAAAATTGAAAAAAATAAAGCTTAAGATCAATAATTTGGATTTATAAGAAAACTCTGGTTTTTTAGTGTGACATATACCATTCCTTGGACTTTGACAGAGCAGTCGCCTCTCTATATGCCCTCTCTGGAAGCCAGACCGTACTCCTTAGCATTAGCATCATCCTTTCCATTTTCAAGGATACTAGAACAACTGCTCATCAAGCCAACATACTAAGGATATGACCACTGCTGCATTCTCCTGTTTGTAAGCCCTCACTTGATCCCTATTGCCCAACTTTTTCATGGCAATGTGGAATGATTCCCTAGATATATTAGATGAAATTCATTTAATCTCATCTCCCTTTTATGGGGTGGGATGGGAAAACCTTATGAGAGATCCCTACCCACATGTTATAAGCACACAACCGCTTTCCTGGTGGTTATCTTTTACTTTCTGTTCCTGCTAAGGGAAGCCGCTCGCCTCCTCCCGTCTCAAGGGAGCTCCATTACTTATGTCTGACACGTTGATGCCATGTCCAAGTTTAGACAGGTATTGACCCTGGAGGAGTTGAATATGATGCATGAAACCTTCTCCCGCGTCATATTGCAGGCCCTTTCACTTTGGCCACCAGGAGGACTACTGCAGCGACCCTCCAGATCGCCCAGGTGATACCAGACCTACCAAAGGATCTGTCCATCTGGCTCAACAATCACTTATAGACCCAGCCAGTCCTTACAACCTCTCTGGTGGAATTCCTCCATCTGGTTGAAAGAGCTGCCACCCTAAATGACTCTCAGGATGCCACATGGTCAGCGCTTTTGTCCCTCAAGCAAGGTAGAATGGCCATTAAGGAGTACGCCATATGTTCTGGTCTTTAGTCAAGGCTACAAAAGTGACTTTCTCCTATAGTGCAAGGATGTCTAGACAAAACCTTCATCCAGACATCCTCACAGCTATGGCAGCTATCAGCCTGGGGGTGACCTTGGAGGAAGAGGTCACTGTTGCCTCCCAGTAGAGAGCCAGCTAGCCTTGGCCCAAGTTAGAACCACTGTCTCCTGGGAACCACAGTAGATTTTGTGGATGACATGCGGAGTCAGAGCCCATCTCAAAATGTGGTGCATCAAGAGCAGATAGTCTCTGGTAAAACTTCCCCATGACATGCGGCTCCTACACAAGCAACTCCCAGCGGCTCTGACAGCCCTGCTTACAACCTTTACACGACCCTGCTTGCATTTTTTGCTCAATAAAGGAAATGGTTCCTATTATCTATTTAATCTGTTTATTTTGAAAATGAAAGAAGAAAGTAAAAAGGGTCGAGGTGGAGAAGTTGTGGGTGCTAGTGGACACAGGAGCTGAAGTAAACTAACTGATTGTGAGTTAGCTACGAAATTGAAAGTACAAATGTGAGAAAGGTACCATAACTCTTGCGGACACCTTTAAGTCATTATAATTCTGGGAAATTGAGCCAATAATAAAGCTTCAACAAGGACTCCATCACTTCTGGAAATATTTTTGCCATCCAGAACCTGCTTCACCCCATCGTTCTGGGCATGAGATGGTGGCAAAAGTAATCCCCACACTTTGATCTGGAAGAGGGCTGGGTGACGCTTCACCCCAAGGATCTAGAACTCAAAACGTTTGAATTCTCTAACTTGGGCAGGAGCAGGCCTGGCGTGAACTCTGTGCACCTAGGGATGGAAATGGAAAGTGTACCAGAAGAATTCAGAGACTATGAGCACCTGTTACAGAAGAACGTATCTGCCACCTGCGCCCCACATGGCTCCTTTGCATTCTCATTCAAGTTCAAAAGGGACGCTGAGCTTTCAAAAGGAAACCCAGTGTACCCTTTGAGCTCCAGAGAGAGGAAGCCTTAAACAAATATGTGAAGGATATGAAAGAGCGAGGGGTTTAATTGTGCCTTCTGTTATAATTTTAGTGATATCATTGGGATACGCCATAAGGGTCACACAGGGTTTTTTTTCACTGAGAAACAGACGGATGATGTGGGGATTATCATTCCTTGAAACAACTTAAAGATTTAATTATGAAGCAAATATCTCTGACTAAAATATTTTATCTATTTCAATATTAGCAGATTCCTTATACTCCGCTCTAATTTTTATCAACAATCCTCCTCTATTCAAGTATCTCATCTTTTTCTTTCCGCTTGGCATCACTTTTGAGCGAATTTATTAATAAAAGCATCCATTAAATTTTCCATCGCCACCTCTACCATATCAGTTTCATTTTATGTCAGCGGATCTGCCACCTGCTGCCACAGAGTGGGGAAGCAGTGCTCCACCTGATAGCGTTTTCTGCCCTGCAGGCAAACGTGTGTGAACTGGCTCATCCAGTCCACCTAATGCATCAGGTTGATTTGTCCCTCCAAGGGACTTATAATCACACTTAGCGCGAGTACACCCAACCCGCCCCCACCCACTTGCCCTACCCCAATCCAATATTTGCTTTTGCCTCCAAGTCAAATATGGGCATCTCTTCCCATATTCCAACAAAGCAATAATTGAGCTGGCAACATCCACGTTTTCACCAGCGGGATTTATTGACTTCCGCCCTTATAAGGACTATTTTGATATTGGTTTTCCCACTGAAGAGGACACAGCTGCGGCAGCATTTATACCCCTAATATATAAAAAACTCCTATTTCCGCAACCCATACATGCCTCCCCAGTGACACCACAATGGTGGTAACTTTTGCAAACCTTCCTTCGCATCTTCCGCCTCAAACACTCTATGAAGAACTGATGATGGGGCTATCCAAATATGGTATGAACCCCATCCTCCACTTTCTGGTCTTAAGCGGAGCTGAGCAGTTAGCGGCACCATGGGCAATGGCCACCATCACCCCCACCAGCCAATCATAGCCCAGCACATCCCTCCACGTGCCCATATCCCATCTGCACCAGATCACTTCTTTTGGGCTCATGTTGACAATGGCCGCACCGTTTGTCCCCTATGACATGAGTTAGATCATTCCAAAAAGAACTGTAGCTTCAACTCAAAACAAGCGGAATCTGTCAAGCCCACACATGGGGCCGCGCAATCAGCGTTTGAGTGGGAATTTTTCTGCCCCCACCCCCTCCAGCTAAACGCTCAAAAATCAACAAAACCTTTGCAACCACATCCCAAGCCAGCTCAACTTCTAACAATTTACTCAATCAGGAGCAGGTTTGGACCCCTCTTCAGTCCAACCGATTTTATGCCCCAGAAAATTACCCAACCAAAACCTCATCCCTCCAAATCAATTGTGCTCAAATAAAATCCTGGGACCTATTGGAAGAAAAAACTGAAACTGGAGAAATTGTACCACCTCCCGACTTTCCAAATAACGTGGAACCATATCTACCTTCAGATTTCGATGCCCCATTCCCACCTAAGAAATATATCCCCAAACCCACCGCTACCCCATTTTTGAGTGCCCATCAACTTGCCAAAGCCGCTGTGGCCTCTCCTGATAACCGCCATCTCTGCAAAGGCATAGCACAATCTGTCGCTCAATTTGATGAGGGGCTACATATAATCAGTTACCCTGCTTATTTCCCTGAGGTTTCAAAGGAGGAGATTGAACGATTAAGGGAAACCGCCACCTCAGCTGTCAAGCAAGTTGTTGCGCTGACAGAACTTTCCCCACCACGCGCAACACCAGAGCCAATATAATTGAATTTTTATCAGCTTCCCAATGTACGCATACAAGCTGAACACCATGTTGTCAAATTCGTGGAGGCTATGCTCCAGGCCCAGCTTGTTAGCAAAGACCTTAACCCTTTTCCATTTTTCCTCAACCCGCATCCTGCAGATGCCCCAACCCCTTTGCTATCAGCTTTAGTCCATCTCTTCATTAATGAAGAAGAAATCAATAAGCTGTCTGCTACCCCTCCCCTACCCCTCCGCCATGGTGGGATAAGCGGTCCAAAACTTCTATACCTGGTTGGATTGGTTTTCCTTTTTGTTTTGGTGTTCCGCCACTCATTTAGTGCATTTGGTTTGTGTTATTTAGTCAATATTTTGTATTGGTAATGTCCATCCCCTGATTGACTTACCTCAACTAAATTCAAAAATTCAATTATCTCATCGTGCTTATATATCAACAACTTTGGTTAATACTGCTCCTTTGGATTAGACAATCTGGTTCCACCATATTCTTATTGCTCCAACAGAGTATACTATTCTTAAATTCCCTATTGCATTAGTTTGAGAAAATCTACTAATTATTCATCATATGTTGACATCATTTTATTGCATTGATTAGAGTTAATCCAATAATTATTCTTAGTGACTCAATATCTCCTCATCCCAAGGTGCTCAAATATTCATACACTGTAAATCATGGCCATCAGATTCTAATCAATCTACCATTTCTTTTAGAGCTTATTATCCAGTCATATCAGAATCTTGACATTACCCCCTTGACTGGACTGTAAGTCTCTTATTGTTTATACGCCCAGAGAAACTTTACATACAATTGGCTAATAATATGACTAAACAGGGCTCTTGATATTAGAGGCGTCAACACCTGTTTTCTCAATAATTTTGAACGGACCAACAAAGATACTGGCTAATTTGTGCTTCTGACCAGCCCATGCTGGTCATGGAAAAAACCATCTCTCCTTCCTTAATTTGAGATAGCCCGCTATGCTGTACCTTATTGGATGCCTGGTTCTTTATCTTTTTGGTCAAGCTGAACGAGTACACTTCAGTTTGCAGCTTAATCAGAAATTCATTAGGCTGGTCAAGTAGCGTTGAGGATCCATTCCACCGTATCTTCCACACAGGCATAGAGCAGTGCTGGAAGAGATGGGTGTCATCCGCAAATCAACTGGAATGGGCTTTTCCCCATGGCCAAATGATAACTTATATTGTAAGCAAAGATGGCGGTGGATAGCAGGGAACTCCAATCAGAAGGTTGATCCACTATCAATTTCCAGAGTATGTTCACCAAAGTCCCATTAACTTGCTCAACCATCCCATTAAACTTAGGGTGGTATGGGGTCATTGGAACCCCACAGAAGCCCATTAGCTCATTCAATTTAAAAGGATTTATGAGATGAAGTTAGTTCCGTTATCAGTAAAGATGAACTGAGGGCAGCCATGTTGCTGGATAATACATTTCATTATGAACTTGGTCACTGTGACGGCCCCCAAAGCCCATATTGCCAAGCTTCACCCACCTGGTCAAATAGTTGATCGCCACCAGAATGTAATTGGACTGGGTATCTCCCATTGGCAGAGGGCCAATGGCATCAAAGGAAACCGTTTGCCAAGCAAAATGAGGTTTTTGGCTGAAATCAAGACTTCTGGCGGAATGACTTTTTCACTTGGAACTGGTGGCAGCAGGAAGTTGTCTCAAGCATGCTTAAGTTTATTCTTCCCAATAATACCAAGGGTGCAACAATTCCAATGTCTTGCACAAGCCACCATGTCCAAGTGCCTTATATGCGCTCATTATAATACTAGGCCTTGCCAAGGGTCGCAGGAAGCTCACCATAGAATCACAAATCCACTTATACAACTCATCATTCCGTTAGAAGGTATTTGTGCACATCTTGTTTAACACTTTTATGACTTAGGCAGTTCATCATCATATTTTCCGTAGAGCATTTTGTCATACATCACATTGCTCAGAACCGCTATGATGGCAACCATTGGCAATCTTGACAAACAATTAGCATTATGGTGTCTTGCTCCAGTTTGGTAAAGGATCCCAAAATCATAAGCCTGAAGCTTGAGGGCCCATTGGGCTAGACGCCCTCCAGGATCCTTATGATTCTTCTAACCCACGTAACTAAGCATGATCTTTTACAACTTAAACTACACTCCATACAAATACCCTAAGTTGATTATATGCATAGATCACCACTAAGCACTCCTGATTGGTCATGGTATAATTACGTTCATGGTAGTTCAGGCTCTGACTGAAGTATGCAACAGGGTGCTCCTCCCCCCTCATCATCTTTTTGGGATAGGATCGCCTTCCAGCGGAAAGAGACGCATCCATAAGGACTTTAAACTCTCTATTTGAAATTCAGGTAGCACAGCACCAGCATACTGATTCAACGCCATCCAAAGCGTATCAAAGGAGAATTGTGACATTCTGTCCATTCAAATGCGGCATCCTTTTTAATAACTCAAACAGCGGATCTCCAATACAGCTTAAGCTGGGTATAAAGCGTCTGTAGTAGCTGCCCATCCCCAAAAATACTTGTATTTCATGCTTACTGTTTAGCCTAGTCATCTTTCAGATAGCCTCCACCTTGGATGGTTGGGGTTTCAGCCCTGTCGCATCTACCACAAACCCAAGGTACTCCAGTTGGTCCTTGAAGAAGTAGCATTTGTGGGGCTTGATCTTGATGTTGGCCTTAGCCAGCTGTGAAATATCTCCTCCAAATGGGTAAGGTGCTTGAAAAACGTTTGGGAGAATACATTGATGTCGTTAAGGTACATGAGAATGCACAACAGCTTTAGATTGCCAAGGATGGTGTCCATGGCCCGTGAAACATAGCTGGGGCATTTCATAGCCCTTGAGGCATAAGTGTCAGTTGAAAAGACCCTTTGGATGTGATTTTGGCGCATTTCTCCTGTTTTGCCACGTGAAAATCAATTTTCCAGTACCCAATATCAAATCCATCACTAAGAAATAATGAGCTCTTCCCAACCAATCTAGGGCATCATCAATCCATGGAAAGAAGTATGAGTCCTTTTTGGTGATACTGTTGAGCTTGCGGTGGTCTATCACTACCCAGTTGGTACTTTCCTCCTGTTTAACAATTAGAACGGGCAAAGCCCATGGGCTCTCAGACGGTTTGAGCATCCCTTACTCCAGCAGCTTTTCAATTTCCTCAGTTACTACGTCCTCAGCTGCCCTTGATTGGTGGATTGGCTGAGACAAGATGAGGGGGATAATCTCCAGTGTCCAATTAATTAACCAACCCTGAGTGCACCCTAAATCATGGTCATCAACGGCAAAAATCTCCTTATATACATGAAATAAAACTAATGCTTGGTTCTTTTGTTATTACAATAACCCCGTTAAATTCTCACGTGGTACCACCACCATTGCGCTGGGCTGCTGTTTGATGGGTAGACCAAATTTATCCAGTGACCCAAACTCATGAACCTGAAGGACCTTCTCAACTGGTTCAAGTGTAAGTATGCCACTATTTGATGCTGGCAGATTTGCAGTGGTTCGTTTTATAGATTTGCTATTAAAACCTTAATATTCCCATGTCCTGGAAGTATAATGCCTGAACCACATAAGGCTCAAGTCGCAATTGCTGATAAGGCTCATGACCTCCCCATAGAGCCTGGATGGCACTTCCACCTCAAACTCAATGTGTACTATTACTTTGTGTCCAAAGGAAATGGATATAGGCCCAGTAGCTCTGAGCGGCAGCCCTTGATATTTGTTTATCTGTTGAGGGAGGTCTGGGTCTTGCTCTTTAGTTGATGGTAGTGAACTGGAATCACTCCATCACTATATGCAAGGTTGAGATGTCCCATATGCACTGGATCCCTTGTCACTCCGCCGGAGGTAAAGAAAATTGGGATCCGCTGCCCCAAAATTTTAAAGGTCTCCTCTGTCATATCAATTACAGCCCCAAAGTGGCGCATGAAAGCAGTTCCAATTAACAGGTCATAATTGCTGTTCAGTAGTACTATCACTGGAGCTACAACAATTGACCCAAACTGCAAAGCTAGCACGCTGTACGCTCCCTCAGAGACCGTTTTTTATGATCCAGCGGTCCCATACAGCATTTGATGTTCTATGTCAGGTTTAACGTCAACTTTGCTACCAACTTAGTGGAAACTATGCTGACTGGGGCGCCCATATCTAATATAGTACAAACATAATTTTTTGCTACAAAAATGTCACATTATTTACACTCAGAATAAGAAGAATTTTGACTGTTTAATACGTGGACAATTAAGGGTTCTCTTTTCCCAAGGAAGCTCATAATCCCCTCACTGACATTAGGATATTCTTTGGCAATAGCGTCTACTGGGAGGGCGACGTTTACACCTTTTGGGAGGGTGCATCTGAGTATGGGTCCAGTTCATATGAAGAAGCTTGGTCAAACATTTGAAAGGTGTACGGCTTTGGTTGCTCCTAAGATCCTTCTTCTGCTGCGGCCTTGGCTTGCACCCATGTCATTACTTTTACCCTTCAATCGGCTGCTGGTATAAAACTTATTGTCATACAGAAGGACTTCCACTGAATGTACTACAATAGGTTCAGATGGGACGTTTGGGGTTGGGATAGCAGGAATAGAGAGTCCTGTCTCTGCTCCATCTTTTACCTGGTAGTATTGATTCTGCTGGATGTAGTGGACCTGATAGTTGGGGCAACTCTGGGCAAGGGGGCCAGAGAAACCTCATTCAAAACAATTTACCCCATAGGTTCCACATCCTTGGTTCTCATAAGATGGACCAGGCTGATAATTTGATTGTTGGTGATCAGCATAACCAGAGACAAGCAAAATGTTAATTTCTGACAGTCAGCGTAATTAGGCCCAGGTTGGTAGTTGGGCTGTGGACGATTAACATAAGCAGGTCTGGATTGAAATTTAAACTACTGGGGTAACTTGGCCAAGGGTGAGGCGCGTAATTATATTAAGGCCAGGGGTTACTGGGAATAATCTGAACATGATGGGATAATTTCCCCAAATAAGAAGGTCCAGCAATGGCGGCGGTATGTTTTCACTCTGTATTGGGTGGAGGGAAGGTAGTGGATAGATGGCGCAAAAACTGAACAACTTTTAGCAGGGGTACGTTATCCTCCAAAATCAGAGTCATGACATTGTTAAGCTCATGGTATGTCTTCACTGTGGAGATCATTATAATGCACACATCATATTTTCGAAAAAAGTCCCCGTCTCAATTAACACATGGCTTCTGCTGTAAATTGGTCAGCAAATGCAGTGAGGGTCTCATTATGCTGGAACCCAATAGTCAGGAACTCAGCCTTCCACTGCGACATCTTTGCAGGATCTACAAACAACCTCAGCACAGTATCCTTTAATTCTTGGTATGTAACGGAACTGCTTGGAAGATAGCAGGTGACTTGGTCAACACTCCCAACATCCAAGGCGGATATTAACAATTTAGCTTTATGCTGATCCAAGGCTCCTTCCGCTGCAAGCTCTAATCATTTAAAGAAGTCATGGATATTCCCATCATGATAAAATTAGGGCAGCTTATTGATACAGACCACTACTTTTCTTTACGCTTAATCTCACTTCAAGAGAATTTTATTAGAAAAAGCGTTTGATTTTCCACTGCCATCTGTCCACACCCATTTTCCAAAGGATGACCGCAGATCCACCTCCTACTGCTCCAATGTGGGGTAGCAGTGCTCTACCGCCTAGCATTTTCCACCCTGCGGGCAAATGCATTTGCATGGGGTCTAATAGCCCACCATCTTTTATTTTTTATTTAACCGAGTCAAGCTGACCAGGGGATGAGCAATACTAAGCTCTGAGGAGTAAAACTTAAACTATGCTAGAATTTAAAAAAAAAACAGAAATAGACAAGCGTATCACTCAAATCAAATCATATTTAAAATAAAACTAATTTTAACCAACCAGGTCTGATGCGGTGAACTTCTATGCGTCCATGGTGGGGTGAGTCAGGATTGGGAGGCTCATCTACCTCCTCTGTGCTAAACAGTGTACAGCAGAGCGCTGAGAGCACGGGCGTGGGTGCATCCTCAAAATGGTGGTCAAGTTAGCAAAGTGGCTCAGGAAGCTAAAGTTTAGCTATGAGGAGTGTTGTGATATTTTTGGAAAGGCTTTTTCAGCATTGAGGAAAACTTTGGGTAGCATGGTAAAGGTGGTGATGTTGTTGCTGGTAATGCGGGTATTGACCAAATTTTGTGACCATTGCAACTTTTTGTACTTCCGTGTGGTCAACTTGTTGGAACCAGAGGAATTCTTTTTTTGTGAATTTGTTGCATGGGGGAAGGATAAGGGCGGGTACCCCTTTGGCCAAGGGTGCGACTGATTTCACTATGGCCTTTCAGAGGGGGTGACAATCATGGGAGGCAACAGCCTCTTTAGTGAGTTGGTGGTCACTTCATAAATTCATCAGAATCTGATTGTAAAGCATAGTAGCGAATTGGGAATTGAGCTGCATATTCTGCAATTAGGTACTCATCAAGGCTTGGGGCCTCAACTGAGTCAGGGATGAGATTTTCCAAATCATCAACTTCCTTCAAATAATCTCAGGGATTCTTGTTGAAGATGATATGTTGGTCAGCATATGGATGGGCTGGATTAGGTGACTATGTGGTTTTTTTTTAATTTACTGGGGTCCATGCTGGCTCCTGATTAGTTGGAGTAGGAGTGGTGGTTTGGCATGTCAGTTCCTTATTGGTTGAATCTGTGGCAGTTGCATCTACCATTTTGGGTGGGGGGAGGGAGGATTGTGCCTCATTATAAAAAGGATTTTATGTCAGCTATGGGAGCATCATTGGGGGAGTTGAGCATGTGGGCTCCCTCTTGGGCTACGGTGGGGCAGCGCCACTTTGAGTGGTCCAGGTCAAAACAAATGGGGCAGATCATGCGCCCCTTACCTACTCTGGCCCATAAAGAATGTTTGGGGCATAGGGGACAACGGTGCAAGGGGGAATTGAAATGGCAATTTTGCTTGATATTGGGCATATGGTTACAAAGGTGCAAGGGCCCGCTAGTCAGTTGGCTCTGTTGGGAACCACAAATTGTAAAATGGAGTCTGCGACATATACTGACAACCCAGCTGTTATTTCATTATATAAAGTTTCAGGGGGAGAGGTGGTTGGGGAGGCCTGCAAATTGAACCACAAGAGTGGTATCATCATGCAACCAGATGTGTGTGGTTGGGATGGGGGTTTCCTGGAACACCAAGGTAATGTTGGCTGTGATTGCAGCATTGGCTTCGCAGGTGAAGCTGAGGTTAAAGTACACCTTGTAGGGTGGAAGTTGATAAAGCCTGAAGGCTTCATAAGCACCTGGGATAATTCAATTATTTGTTTGTCATTGTAGGAGAACAAGTTGCCATATTTGACCTGGGTGCTGATTTACATCTTGCTTCAGGGGAGCACAATGGGGCTACAAGGCACCATTTGAGAACGTGCGAGGTGGAGGGCGAGATCCTTGGGGTGAGTTTATCACCCCAAGGAATTGGGGGGCTGGTTGATCTAGTTTGAAAGCATTTTCCCGCTGGGAGGAATATGCTAGGGGGTTTTGCCACTGCCCCATTTTGAAATAACGGGCGGTTAGGCCGAAGACATTAGTGGTTTGCTGTTTGTTGATTTTTTGGAGTTTTTAGTTCTTCTGTAAATCTATTTTGATCAAATGTGTTATCAAGCAGAGAGAAAAAACACTGATATCCCACCATCTTCTTCAGGCTGTTTTGTCCCCCCCATGGGACTTAGCACTCCACCTGGCACGCATCCACTCTTCTTGCCCTCATCCTCTTGCCCTCCCTTGTTTCAACATCTAATTTTTCCCAAGAGTCGACTATGGGCGTTTGTTCCCATATGCTGACAAGGCAATTATTGAAGTAGTCACAGCTGCATTTTCTTTATCTCGCTTTATTAATTTCTGCCCATTTAAGGGTTATTTCAATGTTGACTTCCAAATGGAGAAGGATGATGCAGCAGCGGCTTCTACTCCCCTAATTTACAAAAATACTCCTATCCCTACCACACAAACTCGCCTTCCTTCAGACACCACATTAGTAGTGTCCTTTGCATCCCTCCCATCTCACCTACCACCCCAGTTGTTATATGACCAGTTGATGGCGGGCTTCTGACTTATGAGACACAGCCCAGCCTTGTCTTTGCCATGCCTTCTGGAGCAGAGCGCCTTGCTGCACCTCATGCCACTGCCACCATAAATCCCACACCACCCTGCCATAGTCCAACATATCCCCTCATGCTCATATTACCGCAGCGCCTGAGCATTTCTTTTGGGCTTGGGTGGATAATAGTCGCCAAATTTTGTACCCTCTGTTTTGGACTCGACCATTCCAAAAATCCTGCCTCTGATCCACTTCCTCTGGTGTGGCCTCTGAGCCATATTTGGCAGATTCTGAATGGGGCGTTTTGTTGCCCCCTCCCGCTCAACGTTCTATTTTGATGGGCCAGAGTAAAAATCAGCATCCACCAAACCCACCCACACTATCCCACCCAATTTCACCCACACCAATCAGAATCAGGCCTGGACCACCATTCAAACACAAGAAGCCCATTTGACTTATGCCCACCCAAATTCTCCATCCACTATTCCTGTGGACCAAAATCTATGGGAATTATTGGCTGAGATTGATGAATCAGGTAACGTTGTCACCAATGAGGACTCCGGTAAACCTTTTGGCCCACTTGATTATGTTTGGGCAAATTCTACAAACCTAATTTTGACAAATCCCCATCACCTAAGCGATTCACTCCTAAAGCCAATGCTATCCCTACCAAAGCGACCACCAGCTTGCATTAGCAGCGGTGGCCTCACCCCATTTTCCCAATAATACACAAAGTGGTGGCCCAATCCATTTCTCAATACCACCTAGGTCTGAGCATAGTTGAGTCCCACCTGATTTCCCCAAAAAAGCACAGGAAGAAATCACAAAATTGGCCACTGAAGCCACTGATGCGGTCACGCATGTGTCCCAATTAGCAGATTTTGACCCATATGCAAAAATCACCTGACAAAGTCTCACCTAATTATCTTAACTTCCCAAAGCCTGCATTCAAGCTAAACACCAAGTAGCGGAATTTGTTGAAGCTGTCTACCAGACTAATTTTGAGAAAGGTAACCAATATTTTATCCACATCCACCCCCACCATGCTGATGCCCACACACCCTGGCTCTGCACTTTTGTCCATTTCTACAATGAATACGGTGATGCTGACCAGCTAAATATGTCTTTAATAGAGCTACCTGACCCCCCCCCTCACCCTCTGCCATGGTGGGTTAGTGGTATTCTGCTCCCTGCATGGTTAGGTCTTATTTTGGTTTTTTATTTGGGTTGGTTTTTGGTTTTTGTCTGTTTAATTCTTTCATTCAGCTATTTTGCTCATTGAGCATCAGTAATGTCCGTCCCCTGGTCAGCTTGCCTCAGTTAAATAAAAAATTATTGATACAGGTCTCCTCCTCCTTATAGTAACTGCAAATATTTGGAGCTTACTGAGGAATGGGTTGAGATCCATAAGCAGTATCTTTATGAGGAGCTGGTCTAGCGGCAGGTGGCTTGTCCGCTGATTTAGAGGTAGTGAGGGTCCCTTCACTAGGCAGTACAGCCATCACTTGGAGGAATTGGTTGTCCAATACATAATCATCTCCAGAGCTGCTCTCCTGTGTGGAGTATCTCATTCTTACTTCAGTTTCATCAAAAAGCTCCTTGACTGGGTATCCAGCGTCATAGTCCCCATTTTACAATTCTCTCTGAGCAGCCCCTTGGCGCTCATACATTTCCTAATGAGGGGGCTGGGAGGTACCATCCAACTTCTGCACTGCGCAATGCAGTCATTCAATAGTTTTATCCAGGAGATTAGCAAGTTGCCTGTTTTGCTGTCCAAGGATCTGCATTTGACAGAACGTGTTGTCAAGCTGATTCATTATGCTGTTCCACTCTTTAAGAAGCTCATCCTGCTTCTTGAGCACTGCGTCTAAGGAAAGTTTAAGATCTGCATATTTGGCTGGCACAGTGTGCTATGAGAATTCCCATCAAAGCAGGCCTGATACAACATGGCCGGCAAATAGAGAATTTTTATTTTTTAGTGGTTGATCAATGGGCCCCCTGCAGTAAGAACCACTGTTACAATCTTGGCGATATTGTTGGGATATGCCATAAAGGTCGCACAGGGTTGTTACAACTGAGAAATGGATGGATGATGTGGGGATCTTCAGTCCTTAAAACAACTTAAAGATTTAATAAAATATGAAGCAACTAGCTCCAAACACAATACTATATTTATTTTAATATCAGCAGATTCTAACTGCTCCGCTCTCTACTTCTTATTAACAATACTCCTCTCTTCAATCATCTCATTTAGCTTATATATCAGCAACTTTGGTTAGTACTGCTCCTTTGGCTTAGATAATTCAGTTCCACCATATTTTCATTGGCTCCAGCAGATTATACTATTCTTAAATTCCCTATTGCATTGGTTTGAGGCAATCTACTAAATATTTGTCATATGTCAACATTACTTTATTACCTTCTTTTAAGCAATCCATTAATTATCCTTCCTGACCCAACTTCGCCTCATCCCAAGGCGCTCAAATATTTATACACTGTAAATCATGGTCAGCAGATATAACCAATCTGCCATGACTATTTTGGGCTTATTGTCCAGTCATATCAAAATCTCTACATCTTTGAAATCACCAGTGTTGTCCTCCATACTCCAGGTCCCCAAGGCAAACAGCAAGCTCCAATACTGCATTGACTACCAGCAACTGAAAATTATAACTGAAATGGACCCATATCCAATCCCACTGATGGCGAGCATCTTTCATACAGTTTGTCGTAAGTCAAGTGTTTTCAAAGTTGGACCTGGTTGATGTCTTTGACCAAGTGCTGGTTGGACCTGAGCACCAATAATACATGGTCTTCAAGTGTCACCTAGGGCTATATGAGTATAAGGTCATGCCATTAGGTCTTAAAAATGCCCAAGCTGTTTTCCAAAGGACCATTGACCATGCCCTGGGCGACTTGAGTGGGAAATGTTGTGTTGCATACATGTACAACACCCTGGTGCTCTCCAAGTCCCGCGAGACACATGTGAAGAACGTTAAGAAGGTCCTCAGGGCACTGGACAAGGCAAACCTGCTATTAAAGCCCTCCAAATGCGAGTTCTACAAGGGCTCAGTATCTTTCCTAGGCAACGTTGTTTTTAAATGGGAGCGGCTATCTGCCAGACAAGCTGACAGCAGTGAAGGAGTGGGCAGCACCAATGGATAAGAAAGGGGTGTGCAGTTTCTTAGGGGTGGTGAATTTCCTAAGGAGAATCACCAAGAACCTCTCAGAAACAGCCGCACCACTTACCCAGCTGACTGGGAAAGTCCCCTTTCGATGAGGAGAGGAGAAAAAAGGGTTTTAGGTCATCAAGGAGGCGCTTATCACAGCGCCATTCCTAGCGCACCTGGACGCTGATCAACCATTCATTGTGGAGACAGATGCTTCCAATTTCACCATTGGGGAAGTCCTCTTATAGACAGGTGAGGACGGTTTGGAGCACATAGTATGCTACTTCAGCAGGAAGATGCTACCGGTGGAAACAAACTACCCCATTTATGACAAGAAACTTTGGCGATTGTTGCAGCACTAGATAAGTGGCTTATCATCTGTTATAAGCGCGCCACCCATTCATGATCTGGACTAACCACAGGGCCCTGAAGTTCCACAAGAGCCCCATAGTATGAACCAGAGACAAACCTGCTGATACCTAGAGCTGTCTCAGTATGACTTCAAGGTAATATAAGCCTGAGGGGAGAAACTTACTCCCAGACCTACTTAGCTGGGACCCAAAAATGATCTTCATAAAAGAGGATCTAAATGTGTTAAACATGACCATAATGCTCCCTCCCCAGGTGTTTGCATCAATACAGGAAGAGCACTCCGACGTAACAGAGAGGATTCAGACAGCCCAACGATGCAGCAAGATTGGAAACAAGGTCAGAAGGGAGATAGAGGGAGGGGATCCCAGCAAAGGCTACAATAATTACTGGAATGAGGGGGCTTGTCCTGCACAACAACCGCCTATGAGTCCTTATGCTTAAGCTCCAAACCAAGGTCATGGAGTTATGTCATGACCACCCCCTGGCAGGACACCCTGGCGTGGAAAAAACAATTGAGCTGATATTCCAGACCACTCCTGGCCAAGCCTAGCAGAAAAGTAAGAGGATATACCGCGCGCTGTATTACCTATGCCTGATCAAAGCCATCCAGAAGCAAACCTGCAGGGAAGTTGAAATATCTGCTGATTGCATGAATGCTGTGGACCTCCCTCAGCATGAATTTATCACTGGACTCCCAAAATTGGAGGGCTATGATGCAGTCATTATGGTAGTGGACTGAATAAAAATATGCTGAGTTTATCCCATGCACCTCTAAGGTCATGGTGAAGGACATGGAAGAATGCTTTGTGAGAAAAGTCTTTGCCTGACATGGACTCCTGGATGAGATCATAATGAAAGGGGTCCGCAATTCATCTCTAGTTTTTGGTATAACATCCTGGAAAATTTGAAGATTAAACCATGCCGTTCCTCTACTTGCCATCCCTACTAGGATGACCAGATGGAGAGGGTCAATCAGACCCTTGAACAGTACCTACGATGCTATCTCACCACATGACAAGATCATTGGGTTAAATGGCTGAGAATTGCACAGTTAGCATACAACAACCTGACACACTCATCAACCAGCATGTCCCCCTTTTACGCAAACCATGGGTTGCACCCATGGATGATGGAGGGACATGCTGGGGCTTACAAACCCTGCGGCAGATGACTTAGTGACCAAAATGAGAGAAAATATAAGGACGCTGAGATCCAACCTGGATAAGGCAGCAGAGGCCCATAAGAGGAAGGTGGATACACATTTCTCCGAGGCTCCATCCCTCAAAGATGGTGATTATGTTTGATAAATGCCAAACACTTCGAATTTCCTGAACAGTGTAGGAAGTTCAGACCCATCAACCTAGGACCATACAAGGTCCTCTGAAAGGTGAACAAGGAGGTGTACAAACTAGAATTCCCAGAAGGATTTAGTGCACACCCAGTTTTACATGTATCACAGTTTAAGAAATTTGAAGGCCTCATACCATCGAAGCTGGAGCCTGTCTGTCAGGAGGATGGCAAATAAGGTTTAGACTAGCCTGCCAGTCAGGATGCAAAAATACTCAAAAATTGAGCCAGAATGCCAGGGGCATTGACGCTCAAATGACGTTATAATGTGCAGGAATAAAGGTAACAATTGAGTGCAGACGTGCCACAAGTATAAAAAGCAACCCATCAAGGAACCAGGCTGTTGTAGCTCTAGGCCCAACAGGACTTGGCATAGGGAGTTTCACAATCAGATTGGGTAGTTTGGGTCTCCCCATAGGGAACTGAGTATGACAAAATTGGCGAGGGGGTGAATCCTAGCCTGGAGTGGGGATAGGTAGGCTACAGGATACCAATATCTTGCTGATGGATGGCCTCCGCAATTGGGGAGAGTTCCACAAAACTCTTCACACATTAAGCTCAATTGACAGCAGTAGGAACCATAGTTACTAACATGACCAGGATTTCCCATTCAATATGAGGCCCGTGAGGCCACATTGGAGATGTTGTGGGGTTTGGCAATGAGAGATTTGAAATTGGTCAAAAAATTGGAGTGTGGGAATATTTTTAATGAATTGTAAAATAATAAAATTGACCGTCAAATTCCTCAGTGTGTTACAACTGCTTAAATAGACAATCAATTGGGAAATAGCTTAGAAAAGTGCATGATTGGGGACCTCAAGGTTTGACCTAACCTAGTAAACTTTGAGTGAGGAGAAAAATGAACTTATTGTGAACTGACTTTGAAAGGATTGGCATGGGCTAAGTCACTGTCAGTTTGTTGTATGGCTGCCCAAATTTACAATTTTCTTTGGTTCTGATGACTAGAGTGAAAGCGTCTCATCTGATAAGCAGCAGGAACCTCAAAAGGCTACCACATAGGGGCAGTCCCATGAGGTCAGGAATGAGTTTGGGGCGCCCAACCCGCCTGCACCCAGTCACTGACATCTGTTTGGCCAAGCAAGAATTATTAGACGGAGATGCTGATAGTTTTTTGGGGGGGGGGGGTTGAACTGGTGGCAACATTTCCCGATAGCCCAATACCATTGGCAATCTTTGCCAATGATTTGACACTTGACACTTCATTTACCAAAATTATACACACGTCATGCTTTGTTGCCAAGGGTTTAAAGCTCTTGAGCCTTAGTGCCAAAGGCTTATTGTGATCACATTCATGTGGCCTTTTGCCTCATGGGGATGCTGACTTTCTGATATCTTGGCACAAATTTCCTTAATTCACCATATTAATTTGGCCAAAGTAAATGCAGGGACGGGTGGTACAGACTTCAAAGGGAAAGCTGTTATCCATTGCTCATCCACCACTTGGGCGAGGTCACCCTGTGAGATGAGAGGGGAAGCTGGCCTTTTTGGACACTTTTTTGATGGGAACGGGAATGACACCCAGTTCAAGCAGAGGGGGCGCTCCCTCAGACTTACACAGTCCAGTCAGACAACCCAAGAGACTGAGTATAAGGTGGAGGAGATCCTGGATACCAAGATCACCTGCAGAAAGTGATGGTACTTGGTCAAATGGGTCAACTACCTGATAGAAGAATCCTCATGGTAAACAGCCAATAATTGCGCCAATTGCCCCCAGAAGGTGAAGAAACTCTAGAGGCGCAGGGTGCTCCTCAGAGGGGTGATGTGACAGCCAAGGCGCTTCCTGACTGCCACATAGTTCTGATACCCCCTAAGGCGGAGATCAACACTCATAATGCTATCAACAATGATAATAAAATCATAGGGTTTGAGGGCAACGACCCTCATAAATGAAATTCTGATGAATCAGATGCTGACAAATTGACTAAATCTAGGAGTGAAGGTGGCAAGGGCCAATGTAAAAGGTGATTGAGCTGATCAAAGGCTGCCAACCCAAAATTCTCTGAATTGAGGAATGACAATGAAAATGGCAGAGGGCAGCGCAGAAAATAAGGATCTGCCAAGCTGGATCTGCTGCTAGGTGATAATATCATGAGCCACGGCAAAGAGCAGACTAGTGAATCAGGAGCTGCCAAGCTAGATTACTCCAAAAATGGAATTTGTGAGAGTAGAGGAGAGCAGTGGCTGAGCATTCAGAAACTTCAAGAAAACTTTTTTTGAATCTTAATTAAAAGTTTGCAATAAGGTCAAAACGGAAATGACAAGCTCTATTTTGTCCCTAAAAAACAAATTAAATGTGGAAAAAATTTAATAACATTTGAAATATCTAACAAATGATCTAGAATGGGCCCAGATGGGAATATTGGGAATAAGTTTCTTGAATTAAGCCCGTGGTTAGCCCACCACCCACATAATCCGTGGGAACAAATTCCCCCTATCCCCTTTTCATAATATAAATACAACCAGATGAAGGTGTTTAGGACAACTTAGTCTTCACGTATGTATGTAAAAAACATAATAATCAAAAATTAAATCAAGAAAATCTTAAGACTGATTTTTATTTTTAAATGGAAAATCTGGATTTTGAGTGTGACATGGACCATTCCTTTGACTTTGACAGATCTGTTTCCTCTCTGTACGCCCTCTCTGGCAGCCAGACTATACCCCTCAGCATTAGCATTGTCTTTACTGTCGCAAAATTGACCTTGGGCTCCGCTAGTGTGCCAGGCCAACCAGTAAGAAGACTGGTGGCCCTTTGCTATTTCGCCTTCATTGGCGTACCAATCCCTATAAGTCCTGCATCCAACTCACCAACTAGCCACCAATGGCTTCGCCTTTAGCCCCAGGCGTCCTCAGCGTGTGCCCCAGAAAGTCCTGCCCCCTTCCTGGGTGGCTCAGGCACTTCCATGCTTCCCCACCCTCGTGACCCTTCAACAACCCATCTGGGCATGCCCCAGTGAGTCCATCCCCCTTGTTGGGCAGCTATGGCACCTCCCACGCTGCACCCCGCTAGGGTTGGTGGCTATGCAGCTCACCACTGGTAGCCAGCTTGCCAGGTTCCCACTGGTTCCTTATAAGGAGGAGGTATGGGAGCTGGCAGTGCTGGCCACTCCAGGCGTGATCACCTGTGCCTCTCGGAGATCCCCTATCTCACCTTTCCCACTATAGTTGCACCAGGCTACTTCAAACAAAAATGAAAGATGGCAAATGAGAGATGTTTATTATGAGGAAATGAACGATTATTTATACTAATTTCAGGGCTACTGCGCCCAAGTATTCTTTGGCCAATCATCTGTCAGAAAACCCATCATCCTCTTGATGCCACAACTTTCAATCAAATCATAAACTCTATTCATTCATACTCATAGCAATTCCCTCCAGATTTGCTCACTGATCACCGAATTAATATTAAGTCAATCCATCCTCAGCATAAGTTGCTGGTTGATCATATATGGACTCATAAATAAATAGGAAATTGAGCATCCTCAGCTTGAGTCGCCAGTACTCTGATTTAGATGACGGAACCATTTTGGATGAGTCATAATGGATTCATCAGCTTTCTTCTGGAAACTCCCACAACAATCTTTGGATGGCATTTTGGCGGCGAACGCAGCTTCTGTCAAACATAAACTCAATCAAATATATATAACATTAAATAGTATCAAACTAGGCGATTATCTGGCAATTACACCTGACTAACTGAAACCCCTAATTTGGATACTATTGGAAGGATTCATCTGGTTAAAATCCTGACATTTACCATTTTCTAAGGATACATTAACGACCGCTCATCAAGCCAACAGACTAAGGATCTGACCACAGCTGCACTCTCCTGTTTGTGGGCCCTCACTTGGGCCTTCTTGCCAAACTGTTTCATGACAATGTGGAAGGATCCTGTTTGTCACAATTTAAAGAAGATTGTCCATCTGGAGAGGGTTTGACAGTGCCCAGTTGATGGAACAGAATGCCAGAGTCTTTTGCTACTCTGATGACTTTTAGAAGGGGTTCTCTAAGGATTAATTGAGAGGCAATCTGTTCAGATAACATGTTAAAGGCCCCTACAACAAGCAAGAAGGCTGCAGTAGGGACAACCGCAGGGTTTACTGGGGCAACCCCCTAGGATGGGAGAGGCAGGGAGGACGATAACTCCTTCAAGTATTGCAGCTATTAGAAACATGTTTATGTATGGCTGACCATTTTATTAAAAATTGCACTATACATTTTTGACCAAAGTAACGCAGATTGCACCCAAAATGGGGAATAATCTGTAACAAGGTGGCTAACGGCCTCCATGGCATGCACAATGGCTCAGCAACATGATTGTGGAGGTAGTCATCCACTATCTCATGGAGGGTGGACAGTGACAATGGATTTGCATATTGGATCATCTGCCCCATTATTTCAAAACTATTTCATGCATGGTGGAATGCATCACCAAAGAATTATGGCAAAAAAGTAAGTAGACATGGAGGCAAATTCCATGACAAAGGGTTCCACACATAAGTGATGTTTTATTAATTAAACTTAAAGGAAGGAAAGCCAAAGGATAAACTAACAACTTACCCTAAATAGGGCAATTATCTATATAGTGAAGGGTGGTTAGGGAGCGTAGAATTTGTGCTAACTAAGCCTCTTGTGGAGCACCTTAAATGTTATCCTAGGCTTTTTGCAATAGAGTTGGGGGAAGTTGCTAGAGGTCTCAGATGGCATCATAAAAGATTTATCTGCTTAAC
The DNA here is from genome assembly GCA_022478985.1 of Massospora cicadina. NCBI lineage: Eukaryota > Fungi > Entomophthoromycota > Entomophthoromycetes > Entomophthorales > Entomophthoraceae > Massospora > Massospora cicadina. Next base: position 92,933 of record JAKSZP010014696.1, read on the forward strand.
CACTGGATTAAGGAGAAATAAAGTGGAATAATGCTAAACTTGAAAAAAATTTTCAGATAGGTAATTCATCAACACAAATTCTGCTGAGACCTGATCTATCAATATTATAATTTAGTATGAAATTTCTGTTATAAATTTTATGATCTGCAGGTTTGATCTGCATTCTGAACGATTAAAAAACTTAATCCTACTTATTAGAAAAATTTGGGCACATATAGAGATTTGGGGGAGGTTGGGTGATTCCTTGGATACCATTAGAGACCAGGCCATACTTGTAGTGAGCCTGAGGGTCCTGATGGAGGGCCCTGAACTGAACCACCTCTCTGTAAACTCCTTCAATTATTTTTAACAGATCAGAAGAGGGAATAGGGGGCAGAAAAATAGGTCCTTCTGGATCTAGGGCGTAATCCACTGTTCATCTACCAAATGAGCTTGGTCACTGATCCTAGAGAGAGGATCCACATGGGGCTTGGGCCCTTTCCTAATCCTGTGAGGGAATACCTCTCTATACAGATATAGGTACTGGTCATCTGTACTTACAGTACCAGTAGTATTCTGGCTGTAACTCTAGATATCAACTTATCATGAGTGGCAGTGCAGTCTTATTCATATTATCTAGTTCCATAACATATAACTATAGTAATTTTTGGTAAGATATTTTGGTGTTAAAGCCCTAATATAAGAATTATAAAACTGTAAATACTACATATAGTACCTTTTGTTAAGGGTAAAAGAGTATTTTATAAAATCTAGAGCAATAACTATTTATAGTATAATAGATATTATGAGAAGACTATATGATAATATATAATTTTAAAGAAAGATGGTTAAAGAAATGGATACCTTGACTATAAAAAGCATTAGATTCTATTAGTTTAACAATATACAACTTTGGTATTGGGTTGAGGAAAGTTTTATTAAGTATAGGAGCTACTACTTTTATAAAAAGTATGCATATTTTAAGGAAAATTTTAGTTAACTTGTGATAAGATTTGACATATAAGGATATAGTAGAGAGTTTTATTATATATGGTAGTTAATTCAGATGTCAATTCAAAAATATTAGTAGAATTTAATCATATAAGAATAAGCTTTAGAAAAAAATAGATAATTAACTTAATCATATAAAAGTTTTATCATATCTAGCTTAATAAAGAGATATCACTGAAAGATAAATTAAAGTATATAAATTAAACTGCAAGTGAAGCTGCAGGTTGATAGCTAGTATTAGCATAAACTAAATGCAGAGTTCTTGTAAGTGGAGTAGCTAGTGGTATTACAACTTTTATGATTTATAAAACTAGTATGATCTAAAGTGATAGTTAAAATGAAAAAGTTTATAATATATAATCCTAACTTAAATTAAATTTATTTGAGGCATGCTGACCAGGGGATGGATATTGCTAATAAGCATGATAAACCCACACCACCAGGTGACAAACAAAAGAGACAAAACAAAAAAAATCTCTCACCAGGCAGGTAGCAGAGACTGCTAGCCCACTATGGCAGAGGGGGAGGGGAGGGTCAGGTGGTTCTTCTATAGGCACAGCAAGTTGGGAAGAATCACAGTTATTGTAGAAGTGGATAAGTGCAGAGAGCCATGGTATTAGGGTATCAGCATGGTGGGGATAGAGACAGTTGAAATATTGGTTACTTATCTCAAGATCAGCTTGGAAGACAGCCTCCATTAACTCCACCACATGATGCTCCACTTGGATGCGGGCATCTGGGAGTTGGGCCAAGCTGGTGAGCATTTAGTGGGTAGTTTTAGAGGCTGTATTGAATTCAGCTAGTTTTACCACATGCATGATGGCAGTTTCAGTGACATCAAGCAATTTGGAGATTTCCTCCTGTGCCACTTCAGGGAAATCAGGGGGAAGTCAATTGTGCTCAGCCCTTTACTGAACTGAGCTGTTGATTGGGCCACTGCTTTATAGAGCTGGCTGCAAAGGGGTGAGGCTGCCACTGCAATGGCAAGCTGGTGGTCACTTTGGTAGGGGGCAGCATTGGGTTTAGGAGCATATCATTTAGGGGAGAGGGATTTATCAAAATCCAAATTGTAAAATTCATCCCAATCATAATCGATTGGGCTTTCTTCACCAGTTTCAGCATCCTTATTTATAAGAATTCTACCTGCCTCATCAACCTCATCCAATAGCTCCCAAGGATTCTGGTTTATATGAATAATGGATGGAGATTTGGGAGGGTAGGATTTGATTGGGGCACTTGGGTGTGAATGGTGGTCCAAGCCTGACTCTATAATCCTAACTTAGTACTATATTATAATTTGAGTTTTTGTGTAGATACTATCAACTTTTGTATCATTCTTTAATATATATAGGATAACAAGGCAAAACTGTTTAATATATGTTACCATATATGTTGTTGACAATTTGTTTAATGATGGAACCATGAAACAGCGATGTTGAACATGAAAAGTTTAAGTACTGGCCAATGAGCTTTCAGGAAATGTGATGCATTTGAGCCATTCCAACATAAATTAATTTCAGTTCTAGATGCACGTCATTAACCCTTTCAATGGTTTTCTAAAAAAATCATCCATTTTTTTGGCCTTAAATTTGGCACAAATTTCTTAGCCGACGTTCATTCTTTTTAAGCTCATTTCGGTCCTTGTCGTAACACGAATATTTGATAAATTTTAAAATAAATCTATATAAATCTTATTTTAATTGGATGCATATATGCATTTTTAGATTTACATACCCCTCAATTTTTGAACGCATATATGCGTTTTTAGATCTACATACCCCTCGGTTTTTGGATGCTTATTGCGTTTTTAATTTACATCACCCCCATTTTTTGGACGCATATATGCGTCGAATCATTGAAAGGGTTAGGTGTAGGTCAATCATTTGTCTTAATTGATAGGACAAATCTAAATCCTAAAAGCGAGTTTGCTACATCACGTCACTTAAGGAGGCCCGCGTTATTATGTCATGTTTTCAGCTAGCTAAACTCATCAAGATGGTAATATAAAACATACCATGGCTATTCAGTGACATTTACTTTTTAAACTTAAGTATGTTTGGCACTAAGATCGGAACAATCTCAGTTACTGTCGGTAAGTCTGCAGTTAAAGCTACCGCTAATTTTTAGTCGAGGCCCGCAATCTCGCCAACCAAGATACCGCATTAGTTGGTGAGCCTTCCTTTGACTTTTTAATCTTTAGGGAAAAACGACGCTTATGTTTATCTCAAATGTAACCATAGCCGAGAAAAGACCTCAGTGATTAAAGGTGCTGGTAGCTCTTGCAAATGGAATGAAACTTTTAACTTGTAAGCCTTAGTTTCTTGTTTTCTAAAGCTTCTAGTGAAGTCAAAGATGACAGTGAGCTCGAAGTGAGCATTTATGACCAAGACACTATCAAAGATGACAAGATTGGAGAGATTAAGATTCCCGTTACTGGCTTATCCCGAAATGGCGTCACCGAGGCTTGGTATGGCGTTGGAAAAGGCTCTAAAGGCCGCGGCGAGGTGCTTCTTCGCATTCAGTTCACTCCTTGCTAGTTTATGCTTTCGTTTTGCTCTAAATAAAACCGTTTTTATCAAAATTGTTGTTTTTACCAATCAATTATTTCGATAAAGCGCTTTATTTTGTTGCATTCTAAATTTTATTTTATTCGAGGCGGGCCGACCTGGGGATGATACCGCATCGATGAAGGATGAAGTGGATTCGAATTAATGGGAAAGGAGGATAAAACCCGAAAAACCTTCATGCGCGGCGTATGATAGGCAGGAACTCCATGGACCGCCTTGCTATTCGCTATTTCGGTTCGGGGCATTGGTGCGCACCTCCAACACAGTCATAATTGTCCCCTACCCAAAATTCCTGTACCAGAATTGAACTCGGGGAGGCCTTGCAATCTAAATTTTGGAGCTAAAGATAAAACCTACAATGCACACAAGTTATTTAATACAAGTCATAACTAATTTTTACACTACATTTTTTCTACATAGAACCGTTTTAAAAATACAAGATAGCCTTAATTTAGTTTTAGAGTCTTAGATTCTAAATTTAAGGACTGTGCTGAAGATATTTACTTCTAGACCATCCAGTACTAAAAAGATATTTAATTTTTAATATAAATGCCTGTACATTACTTTTTAATAAAAAAATGATTGTCGTACATAAAACGTATACGACTATTGTTTTTTAACATAAAGCTTAGATTGTTGACCTGCCATAAAAGTGTCTGTTTAGCTAAAACTATATCATAAATATTTTTCAAATTTTTATTTCTAGTTAAAATCCAAGAGATATATATTAAAATTTTAATTAAAAGCAATTTGCTCAAAATGTCTCTGGTTATCTAAAAAGTAAGAGTTATTATTGATACATCTATCTATATATAAAAAACAAAGTCGTGTTAGTTACACCATTTATAACTCAAGAACGGCTGGACCGATTTTTATGATCTTTGCTTTGTTGGATTTGTCTCCGCCCCGAATAGCAGAATAACTATTAAAACATGGGAAAATTATAGTAAAACAAAAAGTTTTATATGTAACAAGTGAAAATCCTATATATACTTCGATGGTATTCGCTATATTGTTACAGCTGAGCAGTTTGATATTCAGCTGATTTGATATTTTAAATGGTTTTGTTAAGTGGTTAGTGGTCATTCGGGTATTTAACAAGTTTATCTAAATCAAAACTGAAAAGTCCAATTGATTTTAAAAATATCTCCTCTAACATAATCGGCTCAGCTTTTGGCTCTAAACTTCAACTCTATAAAAGGTCAGTTGTTCGAATCTTGGCGTAATCTATATATATAAAAGCAAATGTGTATGTGTGCGTGCGCGATGCCCAGCCAAAACTAGAGCATGTAGAGCTCTGAAAATTTGGCTATAGGTGGACGGGGGGTCCGTGTGCACCTTGAAGCCCGATTTTTAATTTTCATAGCAAAAAAAAGTCTTATATGTAACAAGTGAAAATTTTATAACTTTTTAATGGAAATCGGTATATTGTTACGGCCGAGAAGTTTGATATTCGGTTGATTCGGTAGTTTAAATGGTTTTGTCGAGCGGTTGGTGGGTTTGTGTTGATTAATAAGCTTAACGGTTTAAATAAAGTTAGTGATTGGTTGATTTAATAAAGTTGATTGAATTTTGGTAAGTAGTTGTGATTTTGGTTGTTTCGATACATTTAGTTTTAGTTTACGAAGCGGTTGGTGATTGGTTGATTTTTAATCTAAAGGTTTTAGCTAAGTGGTTTATTGGTTTAGTTAATTCGATAGGTTTAATTGGGTATGTCTGAATGGTTGGTAAATTTATATTGATTCAGTATAATTTGATTACTTAACTTTATCGATAACCATCTACAAATATAAATATTATGAGATTATCAGATAAACTTTAAGCCCACAAATAAATCTGTGTTAAACTGGGTATCAACAAGAATTAATCTTAAATTTTATTTACAAAAGAATCAGTGTTAATTTGTTTATATAGATGCATTATCTCGAGCAAATAACCAAAAATCACCAAACTTGGCACAAGTATTCTATAAAGTTTGGGAACGGAATGCTAATATGTAATTGTTTAATATAATCATATAAATTTAAACATCAGTTCTATATAAGATCTAGAACGTATATTTCTAATGGTAATTATATAGCAATTTGGCTGTGTATTTTCATATTCATTTAATTCAATAGTTTCATAGGCTTTGATATTTAGTTGGTAGTTTTTGGCTGTTTTGTAAATTCAATAATTGTTTTTGCTGAGTGGTGGTTTATTTTTTGGTTGATTCGATAGGCTCAATAGTTTCAGATAAGAGATTGATGGTTTAATTAATTTGGCAAACTTAATTGATTTTAGCTAAGTGGTTGGAGGTTGGAATTTTTAATAGGTTTAATTGTTTCTGAACTTATTGATAGCTATCTACCAATATAAAAACTAAAATAATTTAGAATCTGATTGATTTGATAAGTTTATTCTATTTGGCCGAGTGGTTGATGGTTTTTGGTCGAATCGATAGGATACAGTTTAGCTTTGGAGGTGATTAGTTATTGATTGATTTGATAAGTTCAGTTAGTTTTAGCTGAGTGGTTGGTCTTTTTGGTTGCTTCGATTGAGCAATTAGATTTAGCCGAGTAGTTATTGCTTAACTATATATAAAATCTAAGTTAATCAATTCGAATCACCTGAAATTCTATAGACACCGTAGCGAAGCACGGGTAACTCCGCTAGTATTGTATAAGAGGGGAGGATACCCCAGTGGTAGAATATGGACCCTCTACCACAGCCTCCCCGAGTTCGATTCCGGTACTGGAACTTTGGGTAGGGGACGACTATGACTGTGTTGGCATTACGCACCAATGCCTCGAACCGAGATAGCGAATAGCAAGGCGGTCCATGGAGTTCCTGCTTATCATGCGCCGCGCATGAAGATTTTTCGGGTTTTATCCTCCTTTCCCATTAATTCGAATCCCCTCCATCGGTGCGGTATCGCCCCCAGGTCGGTCCACCTCGAATAAAATTTAAAATTTAATTGATACATATGGTATAAGCGTATTATATGGTTTGCCCTATTTTGGCAATTTAAGTTACTCACTAGCCTGCTTAACAATGTCAGGAAAATTATAATTTTCTAACCAATTATGCAAAAGAATAACATAGTTATATTAGATTAGTACTTATTAATCAGTAACAAAGCTCATAATATAATCTACATGCGGGTAAAATTTATATGCTCTTAAAACTTGAGGTATAAATTGCGCACCAATGCCCCGAACCGAGATAGCGAATAGCAAAGGCGGTTCGTGGAGTTCCTGGCCTATCATACGCCGTGCGTGGAGGTTTTCCGGATTTTATCCTCCTTCCCCATTCATTCGATTTCCCTTAATCGGTGCGGTATCGTCCCCAGGTCGGCCCACCTCGAATAAAATATAAAACTTGAGGTATAAATGGTACTGAAAAATAAAATCTCTATTATATGGCTGAGTCAAACAAGATTCATCATGTAAAAACAATCATTTATATTCTAGTTCATAGAAATCCTAAACAAAATTTATTCAGCAGTAACACAGCTAAATAAAATTTTGAATTTAAAGATCGATATGATTAGATTTTTCTCTTAATATTGTCACACTTTTAAATAGATACTCAAGCAAAAAACTATACCATAATTACTTAGTTGTTACTAAAAGACAAACAATGTATTAGGAGAAGTAAAATGTCTGTCAGATTCTGGTGGTTGACTTGAAAATAAGCCTTTGACAACCATCAGATTGGGCCAATTATCCTTTTAATGCTTGAGCTAACACCTATATTCTCACCTCAAAGCCTATTGCAATCATACAATTTGGGCTGAATATCTCAATGATAATTTGATCAAGTATTTTATCAGAGCGCTCAGCCCAAATATGCTCACATATTATGGCCAATTTCTAGGCATTGTATCAAATCAGCAATTGGTCCCAATTATCAGAAACACAATCAACTTAATCATATACAAAATAATTTGGGGATGACCCAAAGTTAACTATCTAAAATCCCATGGACTTCAGATAAATGAATTATATAATCAATTTCCTGCCTTAGGGCAAAATTTATATGTCAATCCACATAATTGGCACAATAGCACTTGTGGACTGCCCAAAAGGGGTTACCTAGTGCTATTGAGGAAGAGGCCTGCTGACATCCCAATTAGGGGTGTGTCATTTACTTCAATTGAGGCCAAAATTTCACAGAAGGTGTGTTTCATCAGCAGTATGATGAAACTGAAATCCAGAAGATCTTAGGACAATTTTGCATGCTTTTATCAATTTTTGTACCTGAAATCCTCCCAATTTTGAGAGTATTTTGCCACCAATGAACCTAAGAAAAGTTTTCAGTTGTAGGCCAACTGAGTGGTAAAATAGCTGTTGAAATTTTGTGCTGGAATGTGGCCAGGAGATGCCCTAGAGGTATAAATACTGGCGCCTGGCCTAATGAAACATTATCTAATAAATAGCTTAAATAAAAGTTGTATTTATTTTATCCTTTTCCTGGTTTTTATCTGAATCCTAACCTTGGAGAAGTGTCAACAAACTGGAAGGACCAAATCCCCAGTTTGTATTAAATCCTGCCTCAGAAGAAGTTCCAAAATATGCCATCTAAATAAAAAAAAAAAAAAAGAAGTTCCAAAATATGAAGGAAAAATTATACCCAAAATTGGCTGGAAGAGTTGAGGCAAATTTAATAGGCCTAGTGAGTTTTTGAATGGTCCAAATCCCATAAACTACAGGCACTATTGAGGATCAACCATCAGAACTTCAGCCCAAATAGATGTGCAGGATAACAATTTCCAAGTGAGCGATCCTCAGATTTTGACAACTGGTGCTCACTCAAAACTGGTTACATTCTCTGAAATGGATTCCCATGACCAATTCCTGGCAGAATCAGCCAGATAAGAAAGTGACAATGAGATGGAAACCAGTGATAAGAAAATCTTGGATTATTTTAATACCAGCTGCCAAGGCTCTGAAGTGGGGTACCTCCTACTCCCTGGATCTTATCACAGTGGGGGGAGCTCATGCAGATACAACCAGCCCAATTGATCTTACATCTTCAAGTGTAAAAGCTATGCTGGAAACCCTATATCAGGGTTTTAGGATTGGTACTTCACAAATCAATCCCTCCTTTGGCCTGTTCTACTACCTTAAGGATCAGGCACTCAAGATGGAGATATATATGAAGTACTGTGATGCTACCATGGCATCTCTTGCCAAACGTCTCACAGACAGTCAAGCAACTAACAAATTCCTGGTTAACTTTGTTCAACCCTCAATTAAGCATACCCAGCGAATAATTGCTAGACAAAATCTGGAAATCACAGAAATCTACTGTGTGCAAGGGGAGGAACAATCTTCCCAAAATGCCCTACTGGACAAGCTAAATTCCAGTTTTGCTGAAGTCTGAAAGGCAATTGTTGATAATATGGGACTTGCCAATGAAGCTCATGGGAGATTAAACACCCTTGAGGAGCTTCTGAACAAAGGAGTCCCAAAAATAGCTGCAGAAGTTCTGGCCCACCATGAGTTATCACAAGAATGGGTACAAACTATGAATAACAGCTGTCAAAAACTGGAAAGCCATTTGGATTACCTATTGTCTCAATCAGAATGACTTACCATACATGCCACTTTGGGCCAAAGAAATCACCTGGAGTTAAATGTAAAAGTTGATGACTTTGAAGAGTATGTTTGGGATGAGCTGGATACTATCAACAAAAACTTTGAGGACCTTGCAGCAAAGCCAGCTGTCCCAAATAGGGATGAAGAAGATGCCCAGATCAAAGAGGAATTTTCTAAACTTTGGACTGTGGTGTCAAGATTGCAGGCCAGAAATACTGAAATTACTCAGGAAAATTGGGAACTCAGAATGCAGCTATCAACTGCAAATTCCTGAGGAGACAGTATGGACAAAGATATAAAAAGCTTAACAACCAATCAAGCTTTATTCAAAGAGGAGTATGACAACCTTAAAAAAGAATTTGAATCTCTCAAACAGCAAGGCTGCCAATGCTCGCCCAACTTTGAAAAAAAGAAATAGGAAAAAGCTCCGCTTATCCAGCCAAAAAACAGCCTGGGAAAGTAACTAAGGGCCAAATTCAGGTGTCAGAATCCAGTAGTTTGGAGCAATATCATGAAATCAAATCATTGGAAGTTGACACCAATGCAGAAACTGATATTTCAAACATCTGTTCTATGCCTAGAGTCCTAGCATCAATCCTGACTCCAGATACTTCCCAATGGGAAAGAGGGCTGATTATGGGCGATGATACACCAAGACGCTCAAGAAGAAGTACAACCCCTATGCCCAAAATAGGGCGAGATGACTTCAAACCACTGAATTTACCAAAGTTTGATAAGGATGGAAACGTTCACTCTTTCCTCAAATTATTTGAAAAAGCAATGAGAGGAGCATCAGACCATGCAAAAGGATTGGCACTGATTAACTCACTTGATGCCCATAGCTGTGACCTCATTATGCCCTATTTGGGCTGACGATTGGTCCTACATGGATGCCAAAATTGCAATAACAAAACAGTTTGGAGGGCCTGAGAAACTAGAAACCCAAAAAGAGAGCTTTTTAATATTGAATTCAAACAGAATGAGACTATTAAGGACTTTGTGGATAGATTCTTCCATGAGGCACAAGTTCTGCGTGGGTGCAATGCAATAGATAAGTTTGATGCCAAGATTGCAATGGAGCATGTGATTATGCCCTTCTGTGAACTGCACAATGTTATGCTGCCTGCCTTCAATGGAAGCTTGGAAATCCAAGAGCTTACCAACTACTTGAGAAGCTGTTCCCATAATTTCAATACTCCTAATTGGGCCAAAGATCAGCAAAAATCTCGATTTTTGGGCCCAAAAAGCAACATGATGTCTGACCAGGGGAAAAATTCCCAAAATATGAACCAAATATTCGAGCAAAAACAGCAAACAGGGCCAAATACTTGCCACATTTGTGGTCAACAAGGGCATTTTGCTAGACAATGCTTCAGACGGTCCAACAAAAAGCATGGGGTCAACTTTGCTTTAGAAATCAACAGTGACAATGAGATGGGAAAAGAGCAGGTGGAGTAGAGGCGGAATGCTCTAACTCCACCGATTTTCAAACCTGTTCCACCTGACCCTGATGAGCTCTTTAGGGCTGAAGATGTTGCTAAAGATAACCTCCACCATATTGTGGCTAATGATGTCATGATGGTCACTACCCAAGCCACAGCAAAAGCAACTAAACCCTTAAAAATTACCAAGGAAGCCCAAACTGAAGTATCAAAACCCTATGCAAAGCAGATTATTGACCAGGGTTTAGACCTCCAACCCAGATGTTTGACTGACCTACCTAAACTTAACAACGTTCAAGTAGCCATTCCCATGAAGACCTTAGCAGATAACTTCCCAGATATTTGCTCAAGCCTGAAATCACACCTGGAATTGGGCAGCAATCACAGCATTCACACAATAAATACCTCTGAAAACTACTCTGAATGTACTTATGTGGACATAGAGGTAAACAAGGTGTGAGTTTGGGCCATTGTTGATAGTGGTGCTCCTATCAATATAGTCAGCACAAAATTGGTTAAAAAACTGAAAATTGCGCCTGATGTTGCCCACTGTCAGGAATATGGAACCGCTGGAGCGCATACAACCAAATTGCTGGGCGCCTACAGTACCCTACCACTCAGATTTGGATCCATTGTAGTAACAGCACCTGCCATAGTGTTGCCAAATACAAACTATGATATCCTAATCAGGACTGATTTTCTAAGAAGATATGGAGTTGTTACCAATCATAAGGACGATACTCTCACCATTCTTGGCCAGGCTATTCCACTTTACTATAACTGTGATAAGGCAGTTGAGAAAAAGAAACCCAGCCTATTCATAAATCTGGCCTACAAAGATGGAGTCATCCCAATTGAGTATTCCAAAGCTCAGTCAAAGATAAAACCACTTCCCACTCAGATTGATGAGTCAAATGGCATTCCACTTTGATCAAATCAGACCATCACTATACCATCTGGAGAACAAGTAATCATCCTGACAGGACTAACAATTAATATCCTGGAAGGACTTTATGGTGAAGTATATCAACCATGGTCTAAATCTTGATTTGAACCAAACATTGCCCCTGGTATTATCATTCTGGGCCACGGAGAAATACATATCTTATGTGCAAACCTGCAAAATCGGCCCATTTCCATCAGGAGACATCAAACAATCGCTTTTCTGCATCTGTTCCCTACCACGGAAATTCACTCATTCCATGAGTTTGGAACTTTTGTCAAATTAGGGCTCCCTGATAAGGACCAACTCAGCATAAATAATGTTGTCCCTATGGCCAATTTAAGCAACCTGACCAACTCTCAAGAAAGGCCAAGCTCAGGAGTTATTCTCTAAATATTGGGAAATATTTGCACAAGATGATTTCGACTTGGGTTGTGCTAATGGTGTCACCCACAAAATTGATACTGAAGATCATAAACCTATTCGATTATGCCCAATTAGATGCTCAAAATTATCAGAAGAAGCAGTATCCAAGGAAATTAATGAACTCCTCAATTGTGGCATGCTAGTCCCTTCAAAAAGTCCATGGGCAGCACCAATTTTAATAGTGAAGAAGAAAAATGGAAGCAACTGAGTAGTCATTGACTATCAGAAGTTAAACAACATCACAAAGAAGGACTTGTACCCACTGCCACAAATTGATAATGCCTTGGATAGGCTAGGGGGCGTGAAGTTCTTCTCAGCAATGGATCTTATCAGCGGATATTAGCAAATAGATCTTCCTGAAGAGGAGCATGAAAAATGTGCAATCATAACCCAAGAGGGCCTATTCCAGCCAATGAGAATGCCTCAAGGGCTCTGCAACGCCCCAGCCACATTCCAACGGGCAATGGACACAATCCTGGGAGATTTAAAATTTTCATGTGTACTAGTGTACCTTGACGATATCAACGTTTTCAGCCACACTTTTGACGACCACCTGGAACACTTAGAGGAGGTTTTCAAAAGGCTAGCTGCTGCAAACTTAAAAATCAAGCCTTTAAAATGTCAGTTTTTCAAAGACCAACTGGAATACCTCAGATTTGTGATTGATAAAGTGGTGTCTTTGGCCCCAACCCTCTAAGTTGGATGCCATCTCCAAAATGAAATGGCCCAAATCCAAGCGCAATATTCAAGTATTCCTAGGCATGATTGGGTACTATCATTAATTTATTGCTGACTTTGCACAACTTGGAGAGCTGCTTTTCTATCTGCTTAAAGATAAGGTCCCATTTGACTGGACTCCAGCTTGCCAGGATGCATTTGACCAACCCTTATTGGCCCTATTAAGCCTGCCTATTCTTTGATACCAGGACTTTGAATTGCAATTTATCGTCCAAACTGACACATCCTGAACAGCAGTGGGGGCCATGTTATCCCAAGTTGGAGAAGATGGTGAAGAACATCCAGTTGCCTTCTATAGTCAGACCTTATACATTCACAAAAGGAACTACACAGTGACATAATGAGAGTGTTTAGCTGTCATATATGCTTGCAAGCAATTCCAGGTTTACCTTCATGGTACTCATTTCAAAGTTGTTACCAATCATGCTTCCCTAAGATGGTTGAATAACTTAAGAGAACCTGAGGGTCAATTAGCCCGCTGGGTATTAAAGCTTCAAGCCTATGATAACACCATCAAGCATTGAGTGGGCGCAAAACACCAAAATGCCAACTGTCTATCCTGACTACCCACCATCACACTTAGTCAGGCTGCCAATGAGTTTTTTATGAAAATGATTACCAGAGAGTATCAGGATGAGCTCAAATCTGTCCAAAAAATACTATAGGATCTACAAAAAAATACAACCATTGAAAACGGGATGCTTTACAAGATCATTGAGGACAAAAAGTTTATTATTATTAAGACCATCGGCCCAAACAGATCTAATAATGGCAGTGCATATGGCCATAGGGCATGGCGGATTCAAGAAGATGAAAGGGCATCTGAAATGATTCTACTACTGGGATTCAATGCATTTTGAAATCCAAGAAACGCTAGAATGCTGTGCAGAGTGTCAAGGCAAAAAACCATTCTGGAAAAGCACATCTTAACAGCTTGTTCAGACCAACTTTGCCTGGCACACTGTATCTATTGACGTTGTTGGCTCCCTTTCAACAAGCAATACAAAGGCCAAGTACATAATCTTAGCCATTGACCACTTGACCAAATGGGTCAAAGCCAAGGCTATTTAGGAATCTGGAGCGGCAACCACTGCCAAGTTTGTACTTGAAAACATTATCCACAAACATGGATGTCCTCAGGTTATTCTGACAGATAGTGGAATCAACTTTACCACCAATGTCCTTGCCAAGCTCAAACAACTAATGGGATTATGAGGTGTGCTTTCTGCTCCCTATCACCCCAAAACTAATGGGACTGTTGAGCGTGCAAACGGACATTGGTGAACATTATCCAAAAATTAACCTTGGCCAAACCATCTGAATGGAGTACATATCTAAGTTCGGCAATCTTCACCTACAATATCTCCTACCATTCATCAAGCAGGATGTCTCCATTTCAAGTATTATACGGTAGATACCCAGCCCTACCAATGCTGCTATATTTGGCCCTAGAGGATCCGGTGAAAACACTTACCCTAAGTATGTTGAGAAGCTTGCGGATGCCTTAATCAAACTACAAGCCCAAGCATTCAACAAAAAATCGCTGAAAAAAAGGCCTGACTTCAAAATGACTTAGAGAATCACTATAAACTGGCCAAATTCAAGGGTAATGACAAATTTTATATTGCAACACCCACGGTCAGGCCGAATGCAAAAGTTAGATCACATCTGGGTTGGGCCATTCGAAGTGATTGAGAAAACATCTAAGTTCATATACACAATCAAGGATATTAGGACCAGCCATATATACAACTGAGTCCATGAAAAATTCCTAAGAAGGTATATTAGGTGGGCTGATTATGTAAGGAGAGTGTCTATAACTCTCCTGTTTCCAGCGTGGTGGTGCATGGTGCACAAAGCCAATGCAAGGAAACTAGCCGTTAATACTAAAGATACTAGTGGCCAGCAGAGGGTACTGGAGCAATAATAACTCACACAAAGAAATGTGATAAGTAACCAGCCAAAAACGTCACAGTTCACATGGAGAGAAGGGGTAAATGACCCAGGTTGGAGGGAACCTGGGCGAACCAACTGTACATGAGGTGATAATCTTACTGTGTCCAAAATGGCAAGGTTAATGGAGTGTGAGACCTCCTTGAAGAGGCTTGTGCACTGGATCGTTCTAAAAATCATAAATAAAAACAGTAAAACGGGAAAATTATTTATTGGGAAGTTGACCAACAAAGAGTGTTGGTCAAGGGAAACAAAATTAAACTATTCTGGGGAAATACAGGGTTCACTGAAGTGGGCCCAAGCACTGACCCACCAATAGGCATACACCACCATCCAGATTGGTAGAATATGCCAAAACTGACTTCACTCATGTAATCAATTGAAGTTGGATTTGACCCAAACGTGTGATTTCATAAATGGAACAGGTTTTGAAACCCTGTTCCTTGACTAACCAAACCAAACCATCTGCGTTTATTATGTAAACTGTTTGTTTTAACGCCTGGGCCATCGTAAGGGGCTGGGCGTTTGGCACCTCATTAGTAGAAACCTGGGCATATTTAACTTGTACCCAGCGTTGGTCCAGTGTGTGCCTGAGGTCAGGGAGGGCCTGAAGTTTCACCTTCTGGGCCTCCTGGCGCCCAGCCTTATCCTTGGGATTGGTCCCCACTATGATGTCATCTACACATGACATTACCTCTCCTCCCAATGGGGCTCAACCCCCTCCAGGGGTTTGCACAAGGGAAAAGTTCTTTTGGTCAGGGGCCAACTTCATGGCGGCAATGGTCAGTTTGGGTTGAGATCTGGCAGCCTGGGGGAAACGCTTGTGGAAGGTGTCAATCAAATCTTGGGCATGCACACAGTCACGCGCTGCAGCCCAACTGTTCTCTTCAGCATCAAAGCCCTTCCAGGATACCAGGTACTCCAGTCTTCTTTTAACACGGCGAGAGGCAACTTTTTCTTTCACCTCCCGCTCTGGCGCTCCATCCACGAGATATGCCTCAGGAGTCTCTGGTGGGGGGCTCTCAAATAACGTCAATTTGCTCTCATGAAACACAGAGAAGATCTGAAATGAAGGAGGGAGATCTAGCTGGTATGAGGCATGTCCCACCTTTCTAACAACGCGGTAGGGGCCAATCCTCTTTGGACCCAGCTTCTTGCATGGCTGCTTGATAGGGATGTTATGAGCATCAAGTATCACGAGATCCCCTTCCTTGTACGCAGACCCACTTGGCGTTTCCCATCAGCGTTCTCTTTATACACTTGCATTGTCGTCTCCAAGCTTGTGGAAACCCCCTGGTGGACCTTCTTGATT
This sequence comes from Massospora cicadina, assembly GCA_022478985.1. NCBI lineage: Eukaryota > Fungi > Entomophthoromycota > Entomophthoromycetes > Entomophthorales > Entomophthoraceae > Massospora > Massospora cicadina. The sequence continues at coordinate 108,886 of JAKSZP010014696.1, forward strand.
GTCTTGGCAAAGTCCACCACCGCTTCAACCTTAGAACCACAGCTGGGCTCCATGTTAAAGGCGGGGTTAAAGCCATGGTTGGCGAAAAAAGGGGAACAACTGATAGATGAATGCAAAGTGTTGTTGTAACTGAATTGGGCCATAGGAAGGTGAGAAGCCCAATCTGTATGATCCGCGGTGGTGTAACACCGCAAGAACTGCTCCAAGCACTGGTTCAATCATTCAGCCTGCCCATCTGATTGAGGGTGATAGGCAGTCAAATGGCAGGGGAGAATCTGAAGAGTCTTACACAACTCTTCCCAAAAGATGGAGATAAATTGGGGTCCCCAGTCACTGATAATCTCTTGAGGAACCCCATGGAGCGCAAACACATGCGTGACGAAAAGCCTTGCCATCTCAGCCGCGGTTATTGTAGTTCTGCAAGGAATGAAGTGGGCGAACTTAATGAAATGGTCCACCACCACCATGATGGCATCATAACCATCAGAGATGGGTAGTTCCACAATGAAATCCACCTATAGGGAAGTCTAGGGCCCTTCAGCCTTTTGGACTAGTACCAACAACCCCGCTAAAGGTTGCCAATTGGGTTTCATCTGATTGCATATCAGGCACTCTTTACAATACCTCCCCACCTGGGCAGGTAAGCCCTTCCAATTGTACATGCGTCATATTAACTCCAACATCTTTGCTTTACCAGGATGAACAACTGTTAGTCCATCATGATGGCCCCAGATGATTTCCAGGTGCAGTGGTCCAGCAGGAACCAATAGACGCTCTGAAACCACACCATCTCATCCTTCAAATGATAGCCCCTGGAGAGATCCTCTTGATTTATTGCGCTCTTAGCAAGGATCATAGTATATTTGGCTGCCAACGGCTGAGAGAAGACTACCTTTCTGAACATACTATATTCCTCCGCAATTTCCAGAGGGTCAAGCACTGGCCCGCTGGCCAGGGGAGAGGGAAGTTGGGACACAATTTTATTTGGCGGAATCATCAACTGTGTGTTATGAACTTCTACCTCCTTGGGATCAGGTGCTAAAGCAGGGTTGTGGCTTAAAGCATCCGCCAAACCATTATCCTTGCCCTTGATGAACTCATACGTGAATGCAAATTGGGAAAGGGTCTCATGCCAACGGGTCTGCCGTGGGTTTAGACATGAGGAGCGCGGTAGTACAGCTAGGCACGGTGGTCTGTACATTCCCAGAAAGTTTGGGATGAGCCATGCAAGTGATGACGCCAATAATTCAGCGCCTCCACCACTGCCAGTAACTCTTTATCATAAACGGCGTAGTTCAACTCTGGCAAAGATATTTTCCTAGAAAAATATCCCACCAGTTGCTCTATCCCATCTTTGCCTACTTGTAACAAGTCAGCCGCTATGACGAAGTTGAAAGCATCTGTAGACACAATGAACTCTTTGGAAGGGTTGACATGGCGAAGGACAGACGTGAACAACAGGGTGCACTTCACCGCTTGGAAAGCGTCCTCCAAAACGGAGGACCACTGAAGCACCTTTGCACCGCTAGCCTTATATAAGGGAGCTGCCACCTTGGAAAATTTTGGCGTGAGCTTCTTGAGGAACGTACATGTCCCCAAAAAGCTTCTCAATTCCTTAATGGAGGTGGGTTGGGCCACTCATGAATCGCCTTCTCCTTGTCTAGAGTTATCATGTGTCCTTGGTTAAACATGACGTTGTCCAGAAAGGTGGCCTGGGACTTGAAAAACTCACAATTGCTTATCTTCAGTGTAAGGATGGCTGCCTTACCCTCTCCACCACTTGCCAAAGGTGTACTGCATGGGACTCATGGTCAGGGGAAAAAACCAGAATGTCGTCCATGTAGGCAACCGCGCATACCTCTAACAAGTCCCCCAACGCTGCATTAATGCGGCGTTGAAAGATAGCAGGGGCATTATTAAGCCCAAAGGGCATGAATCAAAACTGGAAGATCCCTTTTCTGGTACGGAATGCAGTTAACCACTCTTGTCCCTTTTAATCCAAATCTGATTGAACGCATTGAGGAAATCCAGATTGAAGAAAACTTTACCCTTTTCCACATAGCGTGCAATCTGTGAATCCAAGGGGATAGGATGGAGATCTGGTACAGTAATGTTATTGAGATCCCAATAGTCTATGCAGGGGCGTAGAGTACCTTCAGCCTTCTCAACAAAGAGAAGTGGGAAGCAAACAAGGGAAGTACGCTGAAAAATCGCACCTTTGGCTAACTGATCCTTCACCCACGCATCCAACGCCTCTTCCTCCCGCACAGTCAATGGGTAAATGGGGGAAGATATACGCACCAGATCCACAGTGAGCTTGAAGTTACAATAAAATTCAGAGTGCTCAGAAAGAATGTTAGCGGATGCTGCATCAAAAGAAGATTCCAACCCCTCCAAACAGGACGGTAGGGGAACCTTCACAGAGGGCTTCAACAAAGGGGAAAGTTAATGAGTGGGAATATTGGGCCAATGAGATAATTTGCCCTGGGCGTTATCCTCTGACAAAGGAACAATCAACTTGTGGCTATTGGACAAAGACAAGTATAGAGTGTTTTATATCAAATTAGTCCTGACGTCAAACTTTCTCCACCACTCTACACCCAAAATAATGGGGAACAAGAGGTTCCTGATAGCTTGAAAATGGTCGGACAGAAGATAGGCGCCCACCTGGTAATCCACCAACCCCATGTCGTTTAGCGCAGGGATACATTGAGAAGCCCCACCTCTAATACCACCTGGTGAGTAACTCAACTCAAGGTAGTCGGCAAGGTCTTGGTCAATAAAGTTATTAAAGGCCCCAGTATCCACTAAAATAGTTGTGCTGATCTTCCTCAAAGGAGATGTGAGGGTAGCAGTCAATAAGAAGTATCCAAAATGGTATTTATTCATAGAAGACAACGCCATCACCTCACCTAAAAATTCTTCTGGCTTGAGCAAACCATAAGGGTATGTTTTGGAATCATAGAAGGGGGAGGGATAGTGGGCCACTCTCACTACTGAGGCCACATATCCTACCACACCTTCTGCAGGTGCATATGCATGATTATATTTAAGACGAAGTTCCTTTTCCACTTCCTGAGTGCCCCAGATAATGGTAGGGGTCAAACATGGGTTCTCAGGGGTAATCTGATAGCCTGGAATAGGGTCCTCATCCAGGCCATAGGAGCTAATAAACGGTTCAGAGGTAGAGACCAGGTTTTTGTTATAAAACGCATTTTCAGACATGAACAGCCCTATCCCTTAAACATCAGCAGAATTCCTGACTTTATCCAAGGACAATACCCCAGGCCCATCTGCGCCAATTCTGCCAGCATTGGCTGAATGAGCGGTCAAAGAAAAACTCGTTTATTTAATTTTTAGAATTGATAATTTAGGTGGAAAGTTGGGGAAACCTGACTGTCAGACCTCAAAGCATCTGTATCCACCAGGTACAAGCACAAAGGGTGGATACTTTCCAGTTGGAGGCAACCATAATAACGCCAAGTTGCTCCAACCTTTGGGAAAAAGAGGAAACAGCAGTGCGGCTAATGACAGCTGAAGCCACAGAGGTGACTCCTGTTTCCACTTCAGAAAAGTTCCACACGGAAAAAGTCTGTGTACATATATTTTAGAAACTGGTTGACTAATGTAAGGAGAGTGTCTATAACTCTCCTGTTTCTAGCGTGGTGAAGCACGGTGCACAAAGCCAGTGCAAGGAATTTAGCCATTAATACTAAAGCTACTAGTGCCCAGCAGAGGATGCTGGAGCAATAATAACTCATGCAAAGAAATGTGATAAGCAACCAGCTAAAAACGTCGCGGTGCACATGGAGAGAAGGGGTAAACAACCCAGGTTGAAGGGAACTCGGGTGAACTAAAAGTGCATGAGGCGATAATCTTACTGTGTCCAAAATGGCAAGGTTAACGGAGCACAAGATCTCCTTAAAGAGGTTTGCACACTGGATCATTTGAAAAATCATAAATAAAAACAGTAAAAGGGGGGAATTGCTTATTGGGAAGTCGACCAACAAGGAGTGTTGGTCAAGTAAATAAAATTAAACTATGCTGGGGAAATACGTGATTCACTGAAGTGAGCCCAAGCACCAACCCACCAGTAGGCATACACTACCATCCATATTGGTAGAATACGCCAAAAGCAACTTCACTTGTGTAATCAATTGAAGTTGGATTCAACCCAAACGTGTGATTTTATAAATGGAACAGGTTTCAAAACCCTGTTCCTTGACTAACTGAACCAAACCATCTGCGTTTATTTTGTAAACCGTTTGTTTTAATGCCTGGGCCATCGTAAGGGGCTGGGCATTTGGCATCTCACTTATATCAACCTGGGCATAATTAGCTTGTACCCAGCGTTGGTCCAGTATGTGCCTGAGGTCATGGAGGGCCTGAAGCTTCACCTTCTGGGCCTCCTGGCACCCAGCCTTATCAATTTGGGTTGATCCTCAGTATGATGCCATCTACACATGACAGATTAAGAAAAGAGAAAGTGAAAAAACATAAAAACACAAAAACAAAACCAAAAAACAAAAAAAACATCTTAAATATTAGTTTTATTCTAATTAGTACTTTGGTTTGCACTTGAGGTTGGGGAGAGGATCCAACTTAAACTCGATGGGCATTCAGGCCATCATACTTCAAACTCATTGGGCGTTCCAGTCAAAGTTGCCACATAGAAAAAACAACGCCATGCTCATCAGGTGTTCAGGCGATTAGAAAAGACCAACATAGGCTAATTAAGAATCATTGGACTTATGTTCAAGTCAAGAGGGGGAAATGTCAGATTATGGTGGTTGACTCAAAAATAAGCCTAAAAAAACCATCAGATTGGGCCGATTATCCTTTTAATGCTTGAGCTAACACCTATATTCTCACCTCAAAACCTATTGAAATCATACAATTTGGGCTGAACATCTCAATGATAATTTGATCAAGTTTTTTAGCAGAGCGCTTGGAACAAATATGCTTGCATATTATGGCCAATTTTCTAGGCATTGTGTCTCAGCAATTGGTCCCAATTATCAGAAACACAATCAACTTAATCATATACAAAATAATTTGGGGATGACCCAAAGTTAACATCTGAAATCTCTGTGGCCTTCAGATGAACAAAAAATGTAATCAATTTCTTACCTTAGATCAAAATTTATATGCTGATCCGTGTAATTGGCATGATAGCACTTGTGTGGACCGCCTGAAAGGGGTTACCTAGTGCTATTGAGGAAGAGGCCTGCTGACATCCCAATTAGGGGTGCGTCATATGCTTCAATTGAGGCCAAAATTTCACAGAAGGTGTGTTTCATCAGCAGTATACCAAAACTGAAATCCAGAAGATCTTAGGACAATTTTGCATGCTTTTATTATAATTTTTTATTTGAAATCCTTCTGATTTTTGAGAGTATTTTGCCACCAATGAACCTAAGAAAAGGTTTCAGTCGTAGACCAAACTGAGTGGTAAAATAGCTGTTAAAATTTTGTGCTGGAATGTGGCCAGGAGATGCCCTAGAGGTATAAATACCGGCGCCTGGCCTAATGAAAATGATCTAATAAATTGCTTAAATAAAAGTTGTATTTATTTTATCCTTTTCTTGGTTCTTATCCTGAATCCTAACATTGGAGAATTGTCAACAAACTGGAAGGACTAATTCCCCAGTTTGTATTAATTCCTGCCTTGGAAGAAGTTCCAAAATATGAAAAAAATTACACCTGAAATTGGCTGGAAGGGTTGAGGCGAATTTAATAGGCCTAGTGAGTTTTTAGATGGTACAAATCCCATAAACTACAGGCACTATCAAGGATCAACCATCAGAACTTTGGCCCAAATAGACATGCAGGATAACAATTTCCAAGAGAGCGATCCTTAGATTTTGATACACCCCCTAGTAGATCAGTGATGTCCCCAGATGGGAATGATTTAATTAAGGAGAATTGGAAAACACTGATGGGAACTGGTTAACCCATTTACTGATTGTGATCTGAGCAATGCTGCATCTCAAATCCTAAAACTTCAACCTGAAAGTTTCAGGATAATGGTTCTATCTCTTTCTGCTAAGCATCACTTTTCGAAAATCAATTCAGCCTGAAATTTAGCTCCACTAAAGAGATTTACGAAAACTATTAGCAAATATGGCGGGAAACCCCGCAAAAGAACCCGCAGGCTATGCCAAACGAGCCAGCACCACCCCCAAACGAAGCAACCCTCGGTTACCCACCTCAGGGTCAACCAGAATCACCCGCTCTCAAGCAGCAGCCATGAAAGCAGGCACCACCCCCCAACCTGGAGCTACTCCAACTAGCGCCAGTTCACCTGATCGCACTTCTGCAACCTGCACGCCTAACAGCTCTGTGTGTGCTGCCTCCCACCAACCCGCTGGGCCCCCTCCAACCAAGGAGGCCATCACCCACGCTGTTTTAATGGCGTCTGCTCAGTTGAATGCAACTCAGCCCATCCAGACATTCACCTCCCCCATTGTGTCAGCTAATTCAGCCCCATCTATTATTGCTGATGCCGTGTTTCTGGCTCCCTCCATGAGGGGCGATACCCAGCTACCTGGCCCCCAAATCCTCAGATGTAAGGTTGGATTAGCCGCACATTCTGGTTCACTAAGCACCAAATTGGGACAATCTACTCTTCCCAATGAGGATTCAAATGGTTCGGATTTTGGAACTTCACACCAGTTCCAATCTCACCCGTCCCATTTAAACCCCGTAATTGGCACTTCTCAAGTCGGCACTTTATCGCAATATGCTGAAAACGACCAATTCACTAATCAGCCAATGAGTTTTGCCCACGAAATCACAGCAAACACTCGGGCTGAATTTACCCAAATAGATTGGGATGGTGATGAAACATCTCCCTCCTCCCAATTGGCTGGAGTTAATTCCAATCTGGATGGGACTCCCCAATTTAGCGAGGCCCAACAATCACCTGGCCCCCAAACCCTCGGATGTAAGGTTGGATTAGCCGCACATTCTGGTTCACTAAGCACCAAATTGGGACAATCTACTCTTCCCAATGGGGATTTAAATGGTTCAGATTTTGGAACTTCACACCAGTTCCAATCTCACCCGTCCCATTTAAACCCCATAATCGGCACTTCTCAAGTCGGCACTTTATCTCAATATGCTGAAAACGACCAATTCACCAATCAGCCAGTGAGTTTTGCCCACGAAATCACAGCAAATACTCGGGCTGAATTTACCCAAATAGATTGGGATGGTGATGAAACATCTCCCTCCTCCCAACTGGCTGGAGTTAATTCCAATCTGGATGGGCCTCCCCAATTTAGCGAGGCCCAACAAACCGCCCCTCAATTTAATATGATGCCAGCAACTGCTGTAACATTCCAGAAACAAGGGAACTCCGCAAACTTGTCCAAACCACCAGCTCACACTCAACCTGCAATTGCAGCCCAAAGCAAACACAAACGCACCAAAGGAGCCACTGGGGCGTGGCAAAAACCTCTGGCACCAACGCTACCCAAAGCAGATCCCCGTGAAGTGGCGTTTATTGCTGATGTTAAGAAGAAATGGGCCGAAACTAGAGCGCAAAAAGCTCTACCTCGCTCAACCCTCTCCCACGCAATTCGCCTTTATTATGGGCATAACCCTGTTGAATTCTATACAGAGGATTACTTCTCATACTTTGCAGCGATTGCGGAGACATTCCCTATTAACACCACCATCCATGAATCAGTGGAGGGCCACTACATCGATGTGGGATTCACTGAAGCTGCTCTTGCTGACCATGCTGCCACCCTCCAGGTCATTATTCCACGCGGATCTCTTCGCATCTCCCGCACACGCTCTCACCTGGAGAAAATTTCATGGGTTACTTTTTCCAACCTACCAACGACTGTTGATCCTGAGTCTCTTAAACTGGCACTCCATCGTGGTTTAATGGAGTTTGGGTCTGTTCTTTCAGTGGACTTTAGCGTCCCCTCTTACTATGCTCCCACTCAAAGAGCTCGCACTGCTAGGGCGTCATTCATCCCCTCCCCCACTGTATCCCGTAACATTGAGGTTATTCCTCGTGTGGCGGTAGTTGGGGCATGCCCTGAGATCTTTTTTGTCGACCCTGATCAGGCGCGCCCCCGGTGTTCATGGTGTAACGCCCTTGGACACTTGTATAGTGGCTGCACAGCTCGAAAACAAGCCCTCTTAGCCACCACCCAGGGGCCTAAACCAGGCCAAAAACGATCCCACATGGCTGCAGCAGCAATTCCACAACCCACACAATGGGTTCCTGTTCAAGACCTGTCCCCTGAGGCCTTACGCCTAGCAGTTGAAACAGCTAACCCCACTATTGGTGTGGGATACCTTTGCGCTCATGCCCCCTTCCAATGGGCACCCCCTCCAATCTCCCAGAGTCAACTCCCTCTCTCACCAAGCGCAAGGCATCTCCCACAGGGTGCCCCTCGTCAGCCACCCCCACTCAGGGCTCCGCGGCACCCCCACCAACCCCCACCAGCGATTTATCGCATCAGCCCTCAGCTCCCAATGGAGCTATGCCCACCAGCATGGACTGGCAACTCGCGGCCTGCAGTAGAAGTGCCACCTCAAAGAGTCTCACCCCAACCCCACAGTCCATTTCGCGCGGATCCTTTGCAGTGTTGGAGGAAGTGAATATGGACTCAGACTCATCAAATGGGGACACCGCGGAGGTCACCATTGAGCACCCTCAGGTCCTTCCCCTGCAACGGAGCGGGGGCAGCATCCTAGGCTGGCTTACTGGGTCCTCCGCCCCCCCACCCTCTCCTTCCCCTCAGAACCCTCGACGCTCCTCACGGATTGCAGCTAATAGTCAAGCTAAAGGACTCAAAACTAGCCGCCTCACAGCAGCAGGTTTAAGCGCTGGCAACCCCCCAGGACATGGAGGGGAACAGCTATGAGTCCCCATGGCAGCACCCTGGCCCTGCAATCCATCAACGCAAATGGGTTGCGGGACTTTAAGCGGAGAGCCCGCCTCCTCCGAAACTTCAGGTCAGCACAAATTGACATCGCTGCTGTCCAGGAGCCCCATATCCTCCCCCACGAACAATCTGCATGGAATGAACAGTTTGGAGGCAACTCCTTCTGGACAAACCATGCCGCCCTTATTGTTTTGAATCCCCGGGTTAAAACCCATTCTTTTTCACAATATCTAGGTGGCCGCCTCATACTGGCCAAACTCACCACTCCTGACTTCTCCTTCTTCGCTGCAAGCATCTACCTGCCTAATGCAGGTCAGGAGCAAAATCGGCTCTTGGAAGAGCTCCTCCAACTCAATCTCCCACGGAATACAGTTCTCTTAGGAGATTTCAACACAACCATAAGTCGCGTCCGTGACTCTTACCCCCTGCAGCAAAGGAACGCCCTGGATCAAGTCGCCTCCAGGATTTTCTTCGCCTGAGTGGCTTTATAGATGCGCTTCCACCCTCCGCGTCTGGCCTAGGTTGCATGACTAGGATCCAGTATGATGGAGGAGCTTTCCAGTCAGCGTCACGCATAGATATGGCACTGATTGGCCCCCTGCTAATTGGCCGCGTCTCCTCTCCCATCTCTCGTGACAACCATCTGAGTGATCACAGGTCACTCACCGTTGTCCTCACCACCACACTTAGACCGTCGCGTAGGTTCTGGCCTAGGGTTGCCCCAGCTCTTCTCAACAACCCCTTCACTAAGGAGAAGCTGTCTATGACCATCCGAGAGACTCTCACCTCCCCCCACCCCACCTGCTTGACCACAAGGCTAGATGGGCGGTGACCAAGGAGGGCATCACCCGCGTTGCTTACAACTGTGCCAAAGCCCAGATGACTGCAGCTCGCGCCAGAGTCAAAAGGGCGGAAGCCAGAATCAGACATCTAGAGCGAAACTGCCAGCCTTCGCCCTCTCCCAGATGGTTGGAAGACTGGGAAGCGGCGCAGGAAGCACTCCGCTTGGAGCTCACACTGCAGGAAGAACGGGCAGCAAACTTTACAACATCTCGTTACTATGCTCAATGGGAACGCCCCACCCGCTTCTTCTTTCAGAAACAGAAAGCCCGGTCAACAGCGCAGGATATTACTGCACTGAAAATTGGCACTACAACCACTTCAGATAAGGAGGAAATCACGCAGGAACTACACCGCTTCTACTCCAGCCTCTTCCATGCCACCCAGGTGGACCCATCGGACATCCAAGACTTCCTGTGGGGGCTCCAGAGCCGCCCATTGACCCACGGGCTGATGAGGCTCTACTGGCGCCTATTTCCATCCAGGAGGTGATGGAAACCCTTCTGAAATCCCCACGGCTTAAAGCCCCAGGCCCAGATGGAATACCCTTTGAGGTGTACCTTCTGGAACCTGCAGTGATAGCCAGAACCCTCCGCGACCTCTTCGCTGCACTCTTGGTGAATGGCGAGGTCCTCCCCGACTCCAGAGGCTCAATCACGACCCTCATTCACAAGAAGTCAGACCGTGAGAACCTGGCGAACTGGCGCCCCATAGCGTTGATCAACACAGACCACAAGCTCTTCACGAAGCTTCTGGCCAACCGCATCACCAAATGGGTGTCACCTCGCCTCTCCCCATCCCAGTACGGTTTTATTCCGGGGAGGTCGTTATGGGACAACTATAATGACCTTCACGTGACTTTGACTGCTAACTCTCGTAAGGTGAATGGCTTTGTGGCTCTTCTGGATATGGAGAAAGCATATGATCGGGTAGCCTGGAAGTATATTGATGCTTCCCTGGCCCGCTTCCATCTCCCACCCGCAGCTAGGCGCTGGATATCATCGCTCTATGACCAGCTCCACACCAGAGTTCTGGCGCCAATGGGTTTTACAGTGGCAGTACCAGTTGGACAAGGTCTCCGGCAAGGGGACCCCCTGAGCCCTATCCTTTTTAACATCACCCTTGACCCCCTCTTGGCCTCCTTACAGGACAAGCTAACAGGGATTCTGGTCCCAGGTAAAGCCCCCACACGCACCATGGCATTTGCAGATGACACTGCCATTGCATTTGGCTGCCCTGGGGATGTTGCCCTCGCTGCTGTGACCATTGAGAGGTACACCAAGGCGTCCAACGCCATGGTCAACACCTCCAAGACAACAGTTGTACAGGTCGGCTCCCCCACCTTCCCCCCACCATTTGGTATTGAACCTGAGCGCGGTACCTTCCGTCACCTGGGCGTTCTCACCAACCAACAAGGAGTTGCGCTAAAAGACAATGAGGACTTGCTCCTTGCAGCAGTTAACTCCAGGATTGCCAGCTGGAACCGGCGGCACATCACCCCCCAGGGTCGAGCTCTGATGGCCAATGTGTTCCTCCTCTCCAAAGTCTGGTTCCTAGCGCACGTCTGCCCATTCACAGATGCCTTTTATACGCGGCTCAATGTACTCCTCCGCTGTTGGATCTGGGGCTCAAACCATCCACCAATAGCCCTCTCAACCATTGCCCGACCCTGCAATGAAGGGGGCCTAGGGCTTCTGGACACGCGATCCCACGCCACCACAATCTTCCTGAAGTTCCTATGGCCGATTGTCTGCTGGGACGCGACCCCCATGCCCCAATGGGCGCCCGCCCTCCGCCAGTCAGTGTCAGCAGCTCTGGGTCTTCCTAGAGCATCTCTGACCTCATTAGGGGAGTGGCTCACAAACCACCCAGGCCATCGCCTAAAACCATCCTCATCCCCCTACTGGAACCAGGCTCTCCTTGCCCTGAAACGAGTAGGCGCGCGGATCCACCATGCCTTCCCATACAGAAGGGAAGGCCCTGGCCTCAGCCCACGTCGCCATGCAATTGTGCACAATGGACAAGTTGTCACAACTCGCCTCAACCCCCAAGATCGTCCTCCCATCCGCCCAAGACTCCTTGAGCTCCTCCCTCCCTCCGTGAGATTTGACCTTAAGGAATTGTGGAAGGACGTCTATCACCCCATCCTGTCAGCAAAGGTGTCCAACACCTTATGGAGAGTGCTCCACTGTTCATACAGGACAGGGGACCGGACTGGCCCTACCTTCCAGCACCGAAGCTGCCCCCGCTGTGTGGAGCCTATTGACTCCCACCTCCATCGTTTTTTCACCTGTCCAGGTGTCGCCGCATTTTGGCCAAAGGCCCGCGCGCTCCTCCATGCTCAGCCCTGGTCTGGACACCCTGTGCAAGACCTCATGTTTGAGCAGACATTGCCTGGTTGCCACCGACCCCTCCGTGTCCTCGCCTATGCCACAGCCATCTGGACCATCCATAACTCCTTCCTTCGTGCTGCCTTTGACCAGCAGGTGTGGACCCTTCCACACATGATCACCCACTTTCAGGTACACTTTGAGATGGCCCTGAAGGTCTGCACTATGTCGCCAACCCTCCCCCGCTCAGTTGTCACTGCAGCACGGCTCTGGCGCGCAAACCCCCTCCCTTTCTCGATGCCTCCTCCCTCCCTTCCCTCGCCTCAGGCTCTTAGGAGCCCAGGCGTAATTCAATAAACATCGATGAATCCCCCCCTTGGGTTGGGACCATCTAGTACTAAAAAAAAAAAGTTTCAGGATAATGGGTTGCAACTATCCAGATGTCGATGGATGACAAAGGCTATTACTTGGCCATCCTATTGGATGAGAAAGGAAGATCTTGATTAAGGAGGAAGATGCTCATTACACCACAGAGCTCCTACTGAAGTTATTTTAGCCAATAAGTTTTAATCCACTAAAGTTGTTTCAAACTCTATCCCATCTCCCATTCTGCATATTCTTTTAGGCCTTTGTAGTTTCACAATAACAAAGCATACTTAGTTCAAAACCATGTAAAGTTACCATTTCAAACTTTTCTAAAGAAAACGTACATAACCATTGTTTCTTAGAAGCCATTTTGCTTCAAAGAGTCATCCTTAGGGAAGCTAATATTCTTAAACAGAATATCTCCAGAAAAGAAAATATCAAATCAATAACTCCACTATAGCAGTAAAGCTGAGAGTGGTACTAACTTTAAGGACCTTAAGTTGTTACTGTGAAAACGTCAATCATAACTGAGAAGACAATTATAGCAATGAAACATCTCCCTCTAATTGGAAAGAAAGCATCACCAGTTGGATTAATATGTCACAATATGAGATACCATTCATGCAGCATGAAAGTTTGGAATTTTAATTCTTCTTTAAAAGCTTATTATACCCATACCTTAACATAATCAATATGACTTCCAGTCTGAGTTATGGTGGTACTATTTCTAAAAGCTTTAAAAAAGAGATTTACTAAACTGTAGGAATATTCATTCACTATTATGCCACTATTGTACCATCTTAAATGTGAAGGCTTATTGGCTCATCTATCCTGGCTGCTATCAAGTTAGCCATGGGGTGGTTCCATACCTCCGCCTATCTATACATCATGTCATTAATAACCTCACTAGTTTGTGAAAGTACACCATCTGGAGGTGCTTTGGCAACTGAGATTAATGCAAAATCTAAATTTACAGTTGTTGGATTTTAGAAACACTTCTGCGTTTGTCCAGAGCAACTTGAGATGATCCTGGATAATTAATGCTACATAACAAAACATGCAATAAATTGATCTACTAGACTTGGATATCACTATATATTTGTATAACCAGTAATAATTATCTACAATATATAGTACCTGAGGTACATGAGCATATGCAGCAAACCTTATATGAGTATGCTAAAAGATTAGACTCTTAAATCAGCTTTGGTATAATACTTTCTTCAAGTGGAGACATTAACTGGAAAGTTATAACGCTGTTTCTAAAACCTCTCTGTGGTGTCATAAGCCCATGTGCTTTGAGGACCAGATGGATCTGAAGCACAGAAGGGACTTGGGGTCCAGAAGGGCCTATAGGGCTTGAGGGATGCTATGGAGAAGAAGAGTCTTGGGGTCCAGAAGGGCCACCTGTGCCTCCCATATCCACTATTTCCCATGAAAAAGATGCTGATGTACCTTGGAAAAGAAAGATATTGAGGATGATTGAACAATTATATAAACAGGTGGAAGAAGTATCCTAAGGGTATAGTGTCCATACTGATGGGAGCCCTATTAATTCCAATATTAATTTAGAAGCAATTTCTGAGGAATTCAGTAATAGGGATGCATTACCAAAGCTACCAATTACCATCTTAATCAATTTAGGCAGACCTAATTAGAAAGCTATGGCTTATTAACTGTTGCAAAGGCCAGATGAATGGCCAAAAAGCCGAGATTTTGTCCTTGATAACACAGATGAAGCAGAAAGGCAATGTGGATGCCATTGACAAATGCTGTAATTAACTACAAATAATATGAAAATGTTGAGAAGACAAGGTGACTAAGAGCCCCAAGCAAGTATGCATAGATAGTATCTTTTAAGATAAGCCATAGTGTAACGCCTTTCATTAATGCCCTTTACAGCTCTTAATCTCTAGCTTCAAATTTAGTTATAAAGAAAAGTTTAAACTGGCCAGAAAAAAATTCTTTGTTTTTTGATGTTTACAAAAGTGCAATGTAAGTCATCTACAAACAGACAAAAGGTAAAACATATCCATTACTGAATCTGCTGTAATCTCTTGAAATCATGACTTTACATCTCTGAGTGTAATGGAAGGAAATTCCAAGTCCTATTTGTCAGTAACACAACCTTAAATTGGAGAGTTTCCTCCATCCAAAAAGGGAAAATATGTTTACGTTATCTCCAAAATTGTTACTCATTTGTTAGGCCTAATCAGATAAGGTATGGTGGTGAACCAGTCTAACCACCATCTACTACTGTTGAAATCTACCAAAAGACCACATCCCTTCCTCACCACCGGGCCTCCAGATCAAGACCTGGAGCTGACCTGATATCTGATAACTGGGGATTCATTAGGGCACAACACCTGTTTTGCGTTACAGGCTTAGGTGAAAATTAATTCTAACCTCTTTGGACCATTTAGTTACAGGGGTATTGGCTACATAGCTTTAATAGGAGCAAAGCTTAAAAATGTTGGGCAAACCTTGAGCACAGCGCTTGAGGACCAACGCGAAATTCAAAAGGTATAAACTTGAAATTAAGTTAACTTAAATCACACTTTATTTTGGTATTGACAGGGTAGGAATCTCAAGGTGTGGATCGTCCCATCTATCCCACCTTGAAATAGATGAACCAAAACCAAAAAAGGTTGAATTAATCATATTAATATAAAAGTTATTTAATTTGACCCTGTAAAATTCCTCAAGATCATTTGTCACTCTCAAATGCTCCAAATTAAAAACCAGTCATGAAAAACATACCAAGTCAACTGACTATTTGGATTGACCAGATTATGAATTTTTGTATCACCTTGAAGTAAATTCATTTTATTTTATAGTTTTACACTATGAAACGAACTGTTTTATCAAAATAAGATTTCCCAAACTATTTTAGGTCAAGCCTGCTTTTGTCTAGGACTTGAAATTAATTAAACTCATTTGAACCAAAATTAAGACTTTATGGCAATATGACTTAATAGAGTGGAAAGCCCTGATGACTTCTCTAGCCAATTTTATGACTGCAATTAACCTTTAGTAGAAACTAGTCATATTAGTTTAGATTTAGGCATCATTTCAATTAGCTCTGCCCTTGAGCCAAGAACTAATGTTTAATTAAAAATGATAGTGCTCAAGAGGAATTTTACATGCATCCAGGATAACACAAAACTCTTAATGAGACCCCCCATCCACTAGAAAATTTTCTTACATCACAGAAATTCACAGGACAACTTCAAATTCATGCTATCAAAGCAAAGGATTTTTATATGACACTTGCACTTATTGAGAAGGATGACTCCACATCAGTGACTGATGTTGGCAAATATGCACTGTGAAGACAAAAAAGAGTTGTTATAA
Organism: Massospora cicadina; assembly: GCA_022478985.1. Lineage (NCBI taxonomy): Eukaryota > Fungi > Entomophthoromycota > Entomophthoromycetes > Entomophthorales > Entomophthoraceae > Massospora > Massospora cicadina. The sequence goes on from JAKSZP010014696.1 coordinate 124,685, forward strand.
TGAAGAATGAGGCTCTTCGTGCTGATGTTTCTATCACATCTCTACTTAATCTTACTTATACAATTACTATCCCTAAAGTCACTGCCTTCAATGGTGACCAAGAGAACAATTAATTTCTAAATTTAAACATTTTGTTATTGCTTAATCTTAATCTTCAAAGTTACCATGTTTCTCTTTGCCTCCACAGTTTAGGAGCCTATCAATGAGGGTCACTGTCAGGTTTCACATTATCCCCACATTTGCAATTATAGATAGAGTATCTCCAGTGAGCGTTATTTCATCTAAGCTTATAAGAAGATTAAGAACACTTATTTTGCCACATTATATTGATTGCAAAACTTTCTTACCCCAATGCATAAGATCTATCAGGCCTTCTTAGCGCTACCCCTCTAATTTGACAAACTATTTTTGGATACCTCAGCTGCAGCCCTCAAAAACCCTAGCTCTAAACTACTTATGATAAATTTATTTCTCCTTAAGTTTGATGCTGTGAATCATTACGCTGAAGTACTCTTATACTTATTGGGGACTCATGTCTTTTAATAATAAAAACTACTAAATATAACAAGGATGGTACCAAGGCCTAACTTGCATACTGTAAACGGATGACAAGATTTTCTAAATCAAATATAACATTAAGGTCCCCATGTGCAGCTGCCACTGTTGTCTAAAGTGTTGACCCAACAAAGAATAACTATTTTTTCACCCTTTTTATATTTGGACGTAACAAAAACAAACACATGTGTCCAGTTATCAATGCGTATTTCTGTCTGCTCTAACATCTAGATCCCCAGCCATTACACAAGTGTCACGCCTGTTCTTCTTTAAAATATCATATAAATAAAAGGGTGCCATTATGCCTATAGTACCTATTGGATTCATTATAACTACTTTTTGTCAATTTTACTTTCATATATATAAAATCATTGTTAGGATGGTATGAGGCTATATATAAAAGTACTCTACAAAGATCCTAATATAAAAATACCATTTGTACATCTTTTAATGAGTTACTTAGAAGTCATTTCTGGATAGATTTACTATACTAGAAATAGTAGTATTTAAGTATTTTATAGCGCACATTACAGTGTTCAGTGTAAAAAGACATTTTCAGGAAACAGAGGTCTAGTGATCAAAAAAGATTCTAGAGTTACATGAGGAAATTAACCTGAGCAGTAGTGTGAGTTTTCTGCGCACTACTTTGTGATTGTTAATATGGGGGTACATTCTATTAATTACTCAACAAGGATCAATCCAATCCAATCTAGTACTAAAGAAAGGATCAATCCAATCCAGTATGGATTTCAAATCCAAGAGAAGAGATTAATAAAAACCATCAATTGATTGTACTTTTTCTCAATCCGCCTAATACTTATCATCTATCCTGAGCTGAAATAGAGTGGAGCTATATGCCTAGTTTAAATAATTAGATTACTACTCCTTCACAGTGAGCAACTATGGCAGATTGGACATATGGTATTATATGGTTAAAACTTTTAGTTTCAAATTGACCATATAATTCTTTATTTTATTACTTACATAACATGGAAAAGTTGGTCTAGGATTATTAATGGTATTATGGAATGAATCATTGCCAGATGTTATCCTTCATCAAAAACATTGATCATCTTGTACAATATACTACTGGGTATTTCCAACCATCTGTACGCAATTCTCATATGACCATTGTATGACCTTATGCATTAATGATAAAAGTATATAATAAACCAAGCAGAATGTAGATGTTTTACAAGCTTCACAAAGCCAAATGGAGAAGAGTTTCCAGGTTGTATGACAAGTGGTAGACTTCAACCATGAACTCTGTTGGAATCAGGGTTTGTGGTATGCTTGCAGGTGCTAATTCGCCCCTGATTTCAACAATATGGAAGAAGTACCTATCTCAACTGACGAAATATG